>RJWJ010012938.1:0-40950 GCA_004363605.1 Indri indri
TGGTGGTTGTAGGTCTGAAGTTGCCATTTCCTGGCTGGCTGCCAGCAGGAGCTGGTCTCAGCTTCCATTCCTTGTCACTTGGCCCCTCCACCTTCAGGTCAGCAATGGCATGTGGAATTCTGCTTCGGGTCTCTCTGATGTCTCCTTCTGCCACCAGCTGGAGAAAGCTCTCTGCTTTTAAGGGCTCATGGGACTAGATCAGACCCACCCAGATTATCTCTCTATTTTAAGGCCAACTGTGCCATATAACGTAAGCTAATTACAGGAGTGACCATGCATCATGTACATAGTTTTGGGGAAGCAGGACATCTTGGGAGGATGCTGGGTTTACTGTGACGCACAATGGCTCACAAGTCCTCATTAGAGAAGGTCCATTTTATCAGCCACCCTCTATTTTTTAAGTGTGAGACAACATGGCTCCAAAGTACATAAAACAAAATCTTTCTTTCTAAAACATCCGACTAAGCCTGCATGAGCTCGCCCACCTGATTGGAGTCTGCCCTTCCAACCAGCAGCTGCTTTTACTGATTGCGGGTAGCTATGGTGGACGGGCAGCTGTGTCCAGACCTGCCCCAAAGTCCTCCAGACCCCACACAGGTGTTCAGTGTGGTGGTTAACGAGCTGCTTTTGCGGCCAGGCTGCCCAAGAACGTTCTTAGCCGTCTTTTCCCAGCCAGGCCGCCCAGGTTAGTGGGTGGCTGGTTTAAGTTTCTGCCTCGGATCAGCCACTGAGCGGGACCATCCCCAGGGGCAGGCATTCTCCAACTATCACTCCTGTGAGCAAGCAAATCCCCTTGAAGGTTTCGACTGGCTTGAACTGAATTTTATGTCACTTGAAACCAAACATCCTAACCAATGTTGGCTTTATGTATCAGCTTTTATAAAAATGCATTACTGTTATTTGTCTATGAGATTGGATTACAACACTTAACAACATCAAACTGTTTCCTGGTATCCAAGGCTGTGGTTCTGACCTCACCAGGCCTGGGAGGATGGGCAGCCTCAGTGATTTCTGTCAACCTGAAGGGCCGCACCCACCTCCTTGGCGAGTGAAACACGACCATTCCTCCGTCGCTGATCCAGGCTCCCAAGGGACCTTGGCCAGCACCAAAAGCCGCCTCACTCCCTCCAAGGCAGCTACGTCTGTCCAGATGTTGGCACACTTCTATCTTCTAAACTTCGGGTCTCAGCTCAGCGATAGATGCTCGTGGTAGAAAGTCTTCCTTCCACAGATAAACCGAAAGAAAAGAATAGGAAACCCCGGGAATCTCACTACCAAGGAACAATTCCTGTTAACAGTTTGGTGTGGAGCGTTCCTGGATCGAGGCGCACAAAACGGGCGCCTTCGGGTACAAGCACCGCAAGTTCCAGAATTCGCATGACCAGTGCATATTCTCCCACCTCACCCCACCCGCAGTGTCACAATGTCCCAGGTGGTCAGTTGGGGGCGCTCCCTGCCCTCTCTTGGGATTGCACAGGCCAGGGACTATTCCCGCCCTCCCGCCTGCCCTCCTTTGCTCCCCGCGGGGCCCCGCCCCGCCCGCGGCCTTCGCGCGGGTCCGAGGGGTCTGCCACGCCCCGCGCCCCCACGCCTGCCTGGTCCCCGCCGGCAGGTCCCCCCGGGAGATGCTCCTACCGGGCGCGCACCCCGCCGCGCGGCGACCGCCGCCTCCTCCGCAGGCCCCCGGGATCAGCGGATGCCACCGCCAACACACTCGCCGGGCTCGCCGCCAGCCCTCGACGGCCAAGCGCGACTGTCCCCAGCACAGTCCGAGGCCAGTTCCGCGATGGGCCCTCCCTGGGCCGCCGGCGCCACCCGGCAGCTCCTATCTGCCCCGCGACGACGAGCCGCTGGGGGCGGACCGAGCCTGGCGGGGGCGCGCGGGGCTGCCCAGCCTGGGACCGGAGCAGGAATTCCGGGCATTCCTGCTGGATTCAGAAGCCCCAGGGAAAACAAAGGGCTAGGTGACTTGTGCTAGGTCAACTGGTGCATATGCAGGGCCAGTAAATCCCTGTGCCGCCGGTAGCTCCCAGCCGGGGTGCTCGCCCGAGTCACCTGGAGAGCTGCAAAAACACCTGGGCTCCCTCCCACCCCTACTGTTCTGAATTCAACCGCTTAGGTAGGGGCCTGGACCAAATATTTTCTCAAAGCTCTCTGGGCTGGGGGCTTTTCAGACGGGCAAGGTCGCTGAACCCTCCCAGGAAGGATTGGGCTCTATGGTTTGGCCTATAATTGAGTGTAAAATTTATTCCAAGATTCAAGTTTTGTATTAGAAATACGTGCAAAAGTTGTATTCTACTTCATAATGCATCTGTGTTCGTTTAATATAAATGCAATTGATAAAAGATAATTTTCAGAAAAAGGTAAATTCACGACTCGCATACAGATATAAAACTGAGCATATGTTAGAGTTATTTTACTCACAGGAGGGGTGAGGCAGATGCTATAACCGGTTCAAAGGAGATATCAAAAAGCATAAATTTATATGGAGTGAAGGAATTGTATTACAAATGGAGGCAAACTGGTTTTTCCAAGGGGGGGGCGGGGGTCAATGGAAGCTCCACCTGACAAGACAGATTGCAAAGCCCTCAGAACCTGCAGCTTAAAAATAGCTGCAAAATAGCTCAAGGACAAAGAACCCACTGGAAGCAGACAACTCCAGGCTGTGCTTTAGACCAGCGGTCCCCAACCTTTTTGGCTCCTGGGACCGTTTTCATGGAAGACAATTTTTCCACGGACGGGGTGGGGTGTGGGGGGAACAGGGGGCATGGCTTCAGGATGATTCAAGCGCATTACATTTATTATGCACTTTATTTCTATTATTATTACATTATAATATATAATGAAATAATTATACAACTCACCATAGGTTGGGGACCCCTGCTTTAGACAATCATAGTGTTTCACTGGAACAGAAAAGGTTTTCTTCACAATAGTTTAAACAACTATTTGGGAAAATTTACTTCTTACAGTGCTAATAATGCTGGGCTCTCCCCCAAACACCAAAATTTCAGTCACTCATGGAACATAACATTTTCCTATTCCCTGGACTTTTGGACAAAAGTAACAAACACATATTTACTACTAAGATACTATAAGGAAAAACAGAGGCTGGAAGCCCTGGGGAAACAGTAAGGTGTGGGAGTTAGGGGCACAGAGCACAGAGTTCAAATCGTGCCCGTCACACAATAGCTCTGGGATCCTTCTCTTGGGGTCTCCATTTCTTTCTTTGCACTTCGTGTATAACAGGAGTCCAGAGGCTTCCCCTAGCTCCTTCTCAGTTTAGGTGCACAGAGCAAGTCACTTAAGAACAGGCTTTCTTTGAGAAGAGTAGAATTCTTTGAGTGGTCTCCTTTAGTTATGTAAATGCGGCCAAGGAGGCACCTATTGCTCGAGGGAAGAGTGGAACAGGACTTTTCTAAGCCTGACAAAGACTGCCCCTTTTCAAGGCCCCTTGGAATGCAGAGCTCGTTGCAGGGGAGAAGGCCAACCATTTTGCAAAGCCAGGGCCTTTGAAGAGGAAAGAGTTAAGACCCATCTCTCCCAAACTACTCCCCCAAATCAGGTTGGGGACTAACTACAATTATCTGTCTGGAAAGGCTGGGAAAATTGCTTCAGTAGGACAGGGAGAACCTGAGTGAGTTTGTGGGTTTGCTGGCAGACTGTGTAGCTGACTGGGACCCACGGGACCCAGCACCCCTAGCATGCTGTTGCTCTTTGGGGACAGATCACTGAGCTTGTGAGAGTGACGGAGAGAAGGATAACTTTCTGAAGCATGGGCTCCACTGTAGCCTGTGCAGCAAAGGTAGCGCCTAAGAAACCACAGGCCTGTGCAGGCCTTGTGTTCAACAGCGCCACTGTGTGGCGAGAGAGGGAACAGCTGGAGATGACTGCTCAGACTTTCTAGAGCGGTGGTCCCCAAACTTTTTGGCAACAGGTGCTGGTTTCATGGAAGACAATTTTTCCACAGCGGGTGTTGGGGGGGTGGGGCGCAGAGCTCTGCAGTCCCTAACAGGCAGCGGCCTGTGGGTTGGGGACCACAGTTCTAGAAAACATCCTTTGGAGTAGGGAAACCCCTGAGGTTCTTGGTCAGTTTGAGAGTGGGTGGGGTCCAAGACGGTAACCTTGGATTTTTCTGCCAATAAGAGTACGTGGAGGATTTGAGCAATCAATGAAAAAAATTAAAACGTAACCATATTTGCACCCTGAGTTACACTGGTCATACATATTAAGTGCTTACCACAGTGCCAGGCATATCAAAAGTGTTCCATACGTGCTAATTGTTACATCATTACCAGGAAGCAAGACTGTAAATGCCTGAATCTTCCAGAATGACCTTTGTATCCACTGGGCCCAGCTGGAGCCAGGTGGAGTGAACCCAAGGAAGGCTGCAGGGGCCTAAAAACCTCTGGTCTCTTTGTGCCCTCAGATTGCACACACCCAGCACCCCTGCTCCTTGTCCCTGGACCCTCTGCTCTTAGGATCAGGTCCAAACACCCTCCCGAACCCAGAAGGCCTGAGAACAGCCCTGCCTGCCTCCCAGCCTCCCTTCCCTACTCTCAGCTCAGAATGCACCCACCTCCCTCCCTCCAGCCCTCTGTATAAGCTGTTCCCTCTGCCTGGTCCTTCAGGGACAGCTGAATCCACCGCTGCCTCTGGGCCTCCACCTGGGCCTGTGTTCAGCAGCCCTTCCACCTCTGTCTCCTGGGTGTCCCTTGGCTGTCCCTTTCATCACTGGACTTTCACCTCTGGGGAAACAGAGGCCCCAGACCCCTCTGTTCTCTGTAGTCCATTGCAGGGCCTGGCTTCTATGGGTGAGTGATGAACAAACAGGGCCCCTCAGAAATGCCCTGAACTTGGTTTCATGCTCTGCTACTGTAATCTTAAAATTCTTAATACCTTTTTAGAACCAGGGTCCTGTATTTTCATTTTGCACTGAGCTCTGCAAATCATGTTGACTAAGAGGGAA
The DNA here is from genome assembly GCA_004363605.1 of Indri indri. Lineage (NCBI taxonomy): Eukaryota > Metazoa > Chordata > Mammalia > Primates > Indriidae > Indri > Indri indri. The sequence goes on from RJWJ010012938.1 coordinate 4,970, forward strand.
CTGTGAGAAGACCGTGCTGGGGAGGGGGAAATAGCAGCAGCATCGTCCCCTCCTTCTTCCCCAGGGCTTGGACCAGGCAGCTGGGCCCAGGATGCGCACGCACCTGAGCCACCTCTGGGATGCCCCTGAGCTGGGTGCGTGCAGGAACCTGCTGGCTTGCTCGCTGCCACCCCAGTGATTCTCATCCTGGGGTAGCTACCCACCCACCACCGGAGGTAAGCAGCTCAGGCCAAGGGCCCTGGCACAGGACAGTAACCCCCAACCCCAGGGAGCCTGTTTTCAATGCTTCCAAATTGACTGTAAGGGAAGTCAGGGAGCCCACCAACCTCTGCAGCACCCCACCGAATCCCACCCACTGAAATATTAGCCTTGTGGCCAACTCTTGCCTTGGCAGGGGTGGGAAGGCATCAGCCCACGCTTGAGCCAGAGCTCAGCAGTTCACCAGGACACAGGCACCAGCCAGATGCCCTGTTAGCTCACAGGTCTCTCTTGCCATACCCCTGTCCCCACTGTAATCCTAGCACCCACCTCCCTCTCAGTCCCTTCAAGGGACTTTAGTCCTTTTGCACCCACCAGTCAAGAACAAGGAACAAGCTGTGTCTTCAGAAATCTCTGGCAACCTGGGCCCCAGGAAGGGCCTTTGATGGAGCTGGCAACAGGAAGTTTCACACCAGAAAAAAAACCAGTCCCATTTTATTGAGAAAATAGTCGATCCCTCTATCCTTTCCAGGTGACTCCAGCCTGAGGTAGGAGGTGGCATCCTTCTGCACCCACCCCATGAGCTCCAATCCATCCCTTCACAGGGGCAAATGCTGGTCTGTCAGACCCTGGAGAAGCGGGTAGGGCCGGCTTGGAGAGGGCTGTCAAGGGCCTGGTGCTGGGGGCAGCTGGAGTGAGGCAGAGGAAGGGGTGGGCCGGGAGAACGCCATCACCTCCTGAGGCCTGGAGCCTTCTCCCTCTAAATTCTTCATAAATAAAACTTCACAGTAATAGAGGAACGTCCACTTCCAGGGCCAAACTGGCTGCTGTCCAGCCAGGGAGCCAGGCCTCGGTAGGGCTGCAGGAGGGACCCTGGCTCGGGCTGGGGTCAGATAGCATCGGGATGTCGGGGGCCAGGGGCGCCGCTCTTTTGCCCTGTGTCGGGGTGGGGTGGGTGACCCACGTGGAGGTTCTGAGGAGCGCTGAGGTAGTTAGAGTGGCTGGTTGCGCTTCCAGACCTTAGAGGACACAGCTAGGAGCACAGCCCCCAGGAGCAGAGAGCCTGCTGAGGTGCCTCGAGACTCGGGGACATGGACTGCAGGGGACACCTGTGAGCCAGCACAGGGTTGAGCTTCTCCTGAAAGGGCCGCTTGGTCCCTGGGGAGACTGAGGCATTTCACAGAGGAAGATTCTTCCCTGTGAAGACAAGGGCAGCCCCAGACCCCTGGGGACGGGCCTGGCCTGGGTACCTGAGCACAGGGTTCCTTCAGAGGCCACCAGGGCCTCACACTGGGTCAGAGGGAGCCAGGCAACAGAACCAGGTCAGGACAGCTGCCAGGGCCTATGTCCTTACTCCTCGGGGGACCTCCAGACTGGCAACTCCAATCGTTCCTGGGCCTCGCTTTCTGGAAATTATCTGCACAGGGAGGTCCCCCTCTGGCTACCTGTACCCCACCACACCCAGTGGCACGTAGGCCCGAACCCCTCCACCTCCCCACAGGGACCAAAGGCTATGCCTGGGCACTGCGGCTTCAGCCCTGATACCCTGGGGACTCGGAAGTGCATGACATGCCCTGGCCTGTCCTGGTGGCCCAGCTGGTGTCAGAGTACCTGGAGCTTGCGGGAGCAGGTGAGGTTGCTGTGCACCAGCCCCCACATGGCCAGCAGCTCGGGGGGCATCAGCTTGTGCACAACGAGCATGGAGCGGAAAAAGCACGGCTCCTTGTTCATGCGGCTGTTGCGGTTCCGAGAGATGCCGAAAGTCTTGAAGCCCTCGTGGGCCATGGGCTGCACGCCCAGAACCTCCAGGCACATGCCCAGGAAGACATCGTCGATGGGGTAGAGCTCTATGGCGTCACAGGCGTGGTGCAGGCGCCGGGCCAGGCCGCCGGCCATGAGGAAGCCACCTCCGCCTGCATAGGGTGGGTAGCTGGCCTTGCTGTACAGGGCCCCGGGGATGTAGTATTTGTTGTCCTTCCTGCGGATGGGCCGAGCGTGCTGCAGGACATCGCCCACGAACAGGTTTTCCTGGGGCTGCCGGTCAGCCAGAAATTCGAGCAGGTTGGTGGGGTTGACGAAGACGTCATCGTCGCCTTTGAAGACGAAGGGCACATTGGGGCAGTAGATGTCAAGCCACTTGAGGAAGTGGATCTCCTTGAGGGTCAAGTTGAAGAAGGTGTCGAGAAAGTCCCACTGCAGGATGTCGCCGTAGAGGCGGTCCTCGTAGGCCAGCAGCTGCTGGTAGTGGGTCCGCTCCTCCTGCTTGGAGGCCGTGCCCAGCAGGAACAGCGTGCGCACGGCGCCCCGGCCCGCGCCTGCTGACTCCTGCTCACGGCCCCAGGTCTGGCGGATGGCCTCTCGGCGGTCGTGCTGGGTGATGACTGACTTGACAACCACCAGCAGGTAGACATCGTCCCTACACTTCTCTGGGTGGTTCAGCAGCATGGGGAAGTATCGGCAGTGGCGATACAAGAGAAACTGCCGGAACTGCAGCTCCATGACCTGGAACCAGGGCTGGTGGGTCAAGTTGATGTTGGCTGAGCAGTTAGTGGTGGTCACGTCCCAGGCCTGGGGACCGCGAGTGGCCGTGGGAGTGGGGGTGGCCACAATCTTCTCATTCTTCCAGAAGCTGTTGGAGTTCAGCAAGTGTCCGCTGGCCTTCTGTGGCTCCGGGGTGGGAGGCGGGGGCTCCTGCAGAAACTCACTGGGGGTCAGACTGCGCTGGAACACGGTCACGGCCACGAGCAGGGCCAGGGCCAGGCACACACTCCTGTAGACGGTTTTCTTCCTATGGGAGGAGAGGGGGAAACAGTACAGATGAAAGGATGAGCCCAGGACTCTCCTGGCTGCCCTCCTACGGAGGCTGGCTGGTCCCAGATGGGCAAGTGCACCTGGGGCACAGATTCAAGTCCCAGAGCCCCTTAGTGGCCAGAGAGGGGTCCTGCTTCCCCTCCCACCCTGACCCCCTCCTCAAGGAGCACTGTGGAATCAGGCCCTGCCACTTACATGCTGAATGACTTAGAGTGGGTCTCGACCTCCCCAAGCTGAGATTTCTTCCCCCGAGTGAGGCTAAAGCACAGGACTGGAGAGCTATATAAAGCACCAAGCAGGCAGTGGGCACCAGTCACCTCACCCAGAGGACCTCTGGTGGACACCTCTGCCCTGCTCCCCACCCCCGGCACCCTGCTGGCTTTCATTTCCCTGTATAACCCCAGTAACTGCAGGCAGCATTATCATTAGGTGACTGAGCCAGGGTCTGGGAGGGGCAGAGGCAGGGCCCTCTCTGCAGCCCCAGCAACATCACCTTGGGGAGCAACAGGAGCTCAGGACCTGAGCCTGTCCTCTTCCCTCCCTTCCCGTCCATGTGACCCGGCAAGCTGCCCTATGGTTGACAGATGGAGTGGGCACCTGCCAGAAGACCACTGCCCCTCACCGCTACCTTAACACTCTCCCCCCACTTAACATCACACAAGGAGGCATCAGGTCGCAGCTCCACTGCCTTGGGGAAGGGACACATTCCGAGCCCCAGCTCTCAGGGAGCCTCCTGGCCCAGGTACCCACCCCACACCCATTTCAGAAGCAGAAATAAGAGCTCTTTGCTCAGAGCACTGCCGGCCCAGCCCTCCTCCGGCAGGACCACTCCCCTCAGCTCAGCCTCTGGGGGCTGCAGCCTCCTCTGTGAAGACAGGGGACTGAGAGCTCCCGGGAAAAGGCAGGTCAGCAGAGTGGCCTTTGAGGGCTGAGGGCTGGCCTAGCAGGGAGATGGCGCTGACCTCCAAGCCAGGAGGAGCAGGGTGGCAGGGAGACAGGGAGCCCAGGGAGAGCCCTGGGGCGGCTTCAGCCTGGCGGGTGGCAGTTCCAGGCACCCAGGGTGAAAGACGGCTGAGCCCCGGAGTGACATTTTTTCTAAGGGGTCCCACGGTTTCCTGGGCACGGGGCTGGAGGAAGACAGGGTCGCCTCAGGTGCGGGCTGGGGGTGTGACCCGAGGCCCGACTCTCCCAGGGAGGGGAGCTGAGTACCCTGGATCGAGCCCTCCAGTCCTGCGGGGTCCAGAGAAGTACCATGCCCCAGTTTGGGAGGCCAGGCCCGGGAAGGTCGGGGGTGCCCCCCGGGAGCTGGGCGAGGCCCCCGGGGCTGCAGGCGCGCTCCACCTGCGCCCGCCCACTCCATTTGCAAGAGAAAAGCCCGGCAGGGGGAGAGGGGCCGGGGCAAGCGGAGGCCTGCGCTCCCGGGAAGGAGAGCCCCGGGGGAGGAGAGAGGGTCGCCCCGCGCAGGAGGCCCCCGGGGTCTGAGAGCACTGCCGGAATGGAGTTGGGACGCGGCTGCCGGCGAGACCTCGAGTCCCCACCGCCGGGGTCCTGGAGCGGAATCCGAGGCGGCGGGGCCGGGGCTGGAGAGCGAGCCCAGCCCGCCGCGCACCGCGCACCGCGCACGGCCGGGCATCTTCTGCCGCCGCCGCGCGAGCCCGTCCGGCCCGGGAAACTGAGGCCGGCCCCGCACGCCGGCGCACCTCCGTCCCGGCCCCGGCCCCGCGGCCCCCCGGCCCCCACTCACCACAGAGACATGGCGGCCCGGGCCGGCGGCGGAGCGGGGCGCGCGGCTCGCAGCTCTGGGGCCGCGGCTCTGGACGGCCGGCGGGCGGGCGGACAGGCGGGGGCGGAGGCCGGGCCGCGCCCCCGCCGCGACTTTCCTCTTCCCGGCGGCGGGAGGAGGGGCCGGCTGGGGCGGCGGCGGCCCAGGTGCCTTAACCCCTTCGGCGCCCCCGGCCCTCCCCGCTGCCGACGGCCGGGACCACCCCATTTCTCCGAGGCGCCACCCGAGGCGCGACCGCGAGCGGCCGAGGCGGGACTTCGGAGACCACGAGGGTCGCCTCCACCCCGGGAACGCCTGTCCCCTGCGGAGCCTCCCCGGGGGCGCGGGCCCCTCGCGGCCGCGTACTTAGCCTGGACACCCGGCCACCTCCACCTCCCCAGGCCCCGCCATTTATTTCTCTCTGGCCCCTTTCCGACTTTTCCTTGGGGGCCACAGGCAGACAGCGGACGGGGGTTCCTTCTTCCCCTCTACTTCCTTCCCTTTTCCCCTCCCCAGGCAGACCCCGCGACCACCACCGCCAGGTTACAAGAAGAGGCTGGAGGAGGCTGGGCCCCCCCTCGGGACCGCCGCCCCGGCGTGCTCAGGAAGCCTTCTCTGCACCACCGGGCTGCCCCTCTCCACCTCTGGGGTCCCTCCTCCCGCTGAGGGCTCCCCAGCACCTTCAAGGGAAGCTCTGTTTGCCCAGCCTGTTTGTCTGCCTCAGCCCAATCTCCTTTCTTTTCATCCACCAAAAAATATTTCACTCAAAGCCCTTTTCGTCCCCAAGCCTTTGTTAATCTGCGTGTGTGCCAGGCCCACCTACTGCGGGGAGTGGGCTGCACCTGGACATGGACCATGGAGGGGGCATCCTTGGCTCAGGCGGGGTCCCATCCAGGGGACTGTGAGTCTCTCCAACAGGTAAAGCCTTTGCTGGGCCCGCTGTCACTCAGGTTGTTTGTTCTGGTCTTGTTCCGTGTTGAAGTCTTAGTGTTTAGCGTACAGTAGGACCTAAAAAATGCCCATAGAGTTGAAACAGAAGCGTCTTATGGTCCAGTCATAACCGCTAACCATTCACCGAGTGGTTACAATATGCCAAGCCTGATTCTAGGTCGGTGCATGAATGACTCACGTAATCCTAGAGGCACGTACTATTATTATTCCAACTTAACAAAGGAGGAAATGGGGGTGCAGAGGGGACAGCCCAGTGAGCTCAGTGCGCAACTAGCTCATGGCTGGTCAGCAAATCCAGGAGGTCTGCCTGGTGCAGAGGTGGGCCCTGCACCCTTCCTCAACCCCTTTTCCCAGGGACAGCAGTGACAGGGAGCCACTTTCCTGCGCTGGGGCACACAGGGAGGCCAGGAGGCCCCCAGTTGGGTCCTAAGCTTCTGAGCAGGAAGTGAGGGGCCCCTTCAGCCCTTTCCTTAAGGTTTGAGGGCCCCTCAGAGGGGGAAGAAAAACTTAAGGTGCAATAGAATGTTCTGGGATGTTGTAAGCACCAATCAGGGAATGTGAAGGGCCTTCCAGGCAGAATTCCTGAGGAGAACCCTGGGGCCAGAGCCCTTTGCAATGGCCCTCCTGAAGTCCCAGAGCAGGCAGAAGGCCTGACCTGCAACCCAAAGCCCCTGTTGGCCTGGCTGCCTGTCACTGAGGGCCACCCACAACCCCTGCGGCCCCCACTGCCTGCTCCATCCCAGCTGGGCCTGGGACACTCATCCCCACAGAGCACCATGCGCCTCGCTCCACTGCCCAGGCTTCTGCAAGTGTGGCCTTGAGGAAGGGCTAGGGAGGCTCCCCTGGCTCTGTTTGAGGGGCCCTGCTGAGAAGAGCCCACCTGGCCTCACCACTGACCTCTCACCTGAGTGCTGCGGGGTCTCCTCAGGTACCCGGTGAGGGGCAGACACAGCTGTCCCTGGGAAGGGGTTTCGAGCCTGTGTTTAGGGACTGGAAGGGTGGGGGTTGGGTCAGGGCCCTGCATTTCCTGGATGTCACTAGGGGCAGGTGGCTTATCCCCTTGAGACCTCAGTTTCCTGCCAGCACAGGGTTATGTGAGATGACGCATGCGAAGTGCACACACCAGTGTCCCCTTCACGGTGAGCATCATGGCCGGCTGCTGGTAATATTATCATCAGTATTTGTCCCACCCCACAAGGCCCCAGAACTACAAGGGCTCAGGGAGGTGGTAATGGAAGGGAGCTGCCCAAGGTCAGGGGAGTGTTTGCCAGCGGAATCTGGTCAATTGAGATGAACAGGTTGTCATCATGGAATCATCTGATCTGTGCCGAGGTAGAACTCAGAATGGGAAAATGAATGACAACATGAGTCCCCGGTGGTGGCTGGGGGTGGGGAGTGTGGGAGCCTGGCCAGGCTCTGGCTGGCACAGTGGTCCCCCACCGCCACCCCATCCAGCTGGTGCCACCTGTCCCAGCCCCTGAGGGCAGAGCCCTGGCAGATTCCTGGGGGTAGTCTCCAGACACAGCCAGGGAGGTTGAGCAAGGCCAGCAGGAAGGCAGGTCACTCTGTGTGGAATCTGCCGCTGCCCCCCACACCCTCGCTGCTGGCAGAGCCCAGAGCGGATGGAAATTACAGATCAGGAGATCCGAGATCGGAGGTTGGAGGGGCTGGGATGGATGAGCTAGCTGGGTAGACTGCAAGAGGTGGGTTCTGTGTCCTTGTCACAAGGTCACTCTCTGAGCACCTCAGGTTGCTGCCCTGGAAGGGGGAGCTCAGTGACCTGGGATGTGGGAGGACCCCAAGAAGTGCCCCCTTCCCCCACCTTGCCCCTGCCCGCCCCCTCAACCCTGCCGGTAGCCATCGGCCCAGGCTTTAACCCAGGGGCAGGGGCCTGCAGAGACCTGGGGTGGGGGTGGGGGGGCAGGGAGTCCTCTGACCAGCCAGAGGATGCACTGGGACAAGGTGGGGGCTGACTTGGGACACCCAAAAGCAGACTATGAGGAACTGCTGAGCACCTTGCAGAGAGGCGGCCCTCCTCAGGGGCGGAAAGCCGTGCTGGCTGGAATCACTTCAGCACCGCTGTGGGATGCTCGTAAGCGTGTGCGTTAATTTTAGTGTTTGAAAGACCCTGAGCAGAAGTCTACACTCCAGGGGCAGCCACAGCCAGAGCTTCAAATGTGGCTGTCTATACTTGCAGCAGAGGGCCTGTGAATCAGCGCTGAAGGGTCCGAGGTCATTGTTCTTTAGTGAAAGGAGTGTGGCTGGAGACGGGTGCCTGGCAAGAAACCCTGCAAGTCCCCTCTGCCTGTGCCTGAATGAGCCCAGCAACCCAGCAGGGCAGCCCTGGGTCTAGAACTTTCTCTAGTGGTCCTGGGCCCTCCCACATAATAATCTGACTGGAGTCAATAGTCAGCATGTCCTTGAATTTGCCCTGACAGATTTCCAGAAAGAGCAGAGTGGGGTGTCCCCGAGCTCTTGGCAGAGGTGGGATGTCTGTTTTTGTGCTTCGTGCTAAAGGCTGTTTTCAGTGAGGTAGAGACTTAACTTCGCTGCAACATATCACCTGACCAGGAAGTGTGGGAATGAGACCCATGGTTCTCAACTACCTCTGGCCCTCAGATGCCACAGTATCCCCTGCAGAGAACCTGGCCCACCTTGCCGGGCAGCGCTGGAGGTCAAGGAAGCCACTGCACAAACCGGTGCTGGGGCAGAGACGGGGCAGGACCTGGGTCTGGGGCCAGGAAATGGGGGTGGAGAATGAAGGAGGGGGGGACACATTTCCCTGGGGGATGGGCCTTCCCTTTAAGGGGTGGGGCAGAGTCTGGGGGGAAGGGAGGACTGCGGCTTCACAGCCTGGGTGGTCTGGTTTGGAGCCTGTAAGTCCCCTCACCCAAGGGAAGACTGGGCCCAAAAAAAGCCCAGATTGCAAGGAGCTGAGCTGCAAATGGGAGGAAGTTAAAACAGGCTCCATGCAGGTCCTTATACAAGCGACAGGCCGGGCAGTGTCCAGCATCCCGTTGCAGGGAACCCGGAGACCAGCGACCAAGAAGACAGCATTGCCCAACCAGGGAAGGTGTTTTAAAATGCCAATTCCAGGGCCTGCCTTTGGAGAAGCTGCGGGAGCCGGGGAGACTGTATTCCCTCAAGGTTTCCCCGTGATTCTGATATGTAGGCAGGTTTGGGAACCACTGGCTTCGGGCACTCCAGCTCCAGCTCTCTTGGTGGGCCTCGAGCAAGGGCCGGACGAGGGACACGTCTTCCTGTGAGCCTGGGAGGAGGAGGACAGATGGGGAAGCAGGTCTGGAGGAAATTTGGGCCAGAAAGTGGGAGAGGTGGGGAAGTTCAACTCTCCCACTGAAGTAAGTGACAGCTGAGGAGGCAGAAGTGGGTTTAGGAACTTGAGAAGAATGGAAGAGGGGTCACAGGCTGCATGTGGAATCTGAGACTGTCAGGGAGGGACAGTGAGGCACGTGGAGGGCCAGGCAAAGGGTGGGTCTGGCATCCTGAAGATCCAGGTGTGTGGCTGAAGACAGGGGTGGCCCAGGACTCTTCTGGTTGCGAGTGACAGCAACCCAACTCATAGTAGCTCAAGCAAAAGGAATTTGTTAGCTCGTGTAACAGGAACCACCCTCTCCCCCCCTGGACAGCTGCCCATCCCTGACTCTTTCCACAGGCTTCTTCCATGAGGAGTAGGAGAAAGACAGGCTTACTTGTGGCCTCAGGCACTTATCACCTCCTCTGGGGATCCCCAGAGGAAAGTGCGTTTTTTCCCCTCTCTCAGCCTCCATATATCAAATTCGAGGGAAGGACTCTCACTGGTCTCACTTCAGTCATGTCCCCAAACTTGGGTCAGTGGTCATGTCTCAGGGGATTGGGGTACCATAATTAGCCAGATCTGTGGTTGAGGCAGCGTCCTGAGATTAGCAGCCCCAAGGGAATAGTCTAGAGGGGCAGATCTCTCAGAGGAAGGTGCTATTATCAGGAAAACCCAGCACCCGAGGATCACTCAGCAGCCACAGAGACGGGGGCCACGGCTCCGGCTCATGCCAAGTCCCTGGGACTCTCAAGTCGTCCTCCAAAACCCCTAAGGCTGAGGCCGCAGAAGGAAGAAGAAAGGGATGGTGCGATGTGGGAAATGGCTCCACGTTTTCCTGACCAGCCCTTCTTTCTGGGGTGGGAGGAGCCCCCAGGCTGGCCAGTGGACGGTGGGCACAGCTCCTTCTGGGCCGGGCAGTTCTCTGGCCTTTCCTGTGCCTGGGCACCCGCTGGCTGTCTGGGGGCAGCCGAGGCCAGCCGCAGCTTTGTGGGCAGGGGAGCCAGTCAGGTGGGGTGGAGCCAGGCCGCCGGAATGAGAAGCCGGAGTTCAAAGAGGCCCAGGAACAGAAGCCCCGCAGAGAGGGCTGGGAAGACATGGAAGGAGTGGGCCAGGCTCCCCAGTGCGGCCCTGGGCACGGGCAGCTGGGCTGCACCCCAGACCCCTGTTGGCAGGGGTGTTGGTGGCCACACTCATGTAGACACACACACACATACACAACCAAATGCACACTCACACCCAGACACACGCACAGAATCACACAGGCATACGTGCAACACAGGCATACGTGCAACCCAGACCCAGACACACAAACACATACACCCAGCGACATGCATACACATAGAAACACACATTCAGACAGACACAGACAACACCTGTAGGCCAGATACACACACTCACACAGCAGTACGCACAGAGACACACATGACAGTCATACACACACACTCATACACACCTGAGATACATGCACACACACACACACACACACACACACACACACACACACACACACACACGGCCTTTCCCAGGAGGGAGGGACCTCCCTCAACCAGTTCATCGGCTACCAATGAAACCCTACCTGGCAGGCCCTTGGGAGTGGGCCCAGGACCAGGCAAGTGCTTCTTGCATCCATGAACAGCCTGTTTCGATCCTTCCCCAGGTCCTCATGTCTGTGCCCACCTCGACCTCCAGGACCCTCTGGGCACTCCCCATAGCCCCTCCGCCAGCAACCCCGGCCTTCTCTCTCTCACCACGATCTGGCTTCCTTCTGCTCAAATGGGCTGCCCCCACCCCTTCTTCTGGATAGAGTGAACTCCTGCTCATCTTTCAAAACCCACCTCAAATGACCCCTCCCTTGGAGTACATGCTCCCTCCCTTGGCTGTCATCACCCTGCACCAGTCCTGTCTGTCCCTCGTCCACCTATCCCACCACACTGGGAACAACTGAGAGCAGGGACGATGCTTTCCGTTTTCCTGGTTGGCAGCACGTGGGATGGGTGATGCCTGTTGGTTGAACAACTGAGGGAATGAATTGCCGGCGTTGGCCACCTGGAGGAGACCGTGGCAGGGAGGAGGTGCAGTCTTGCCATGGCCATATTCAGAGGACGGCAGGGTGTGCCCACCCCAGGCAGCCTTAGGCAGCCCGGGCAGACCCGCAAGCCCCAGCCCCAGCACACACGGTCAGACTCACACTGCCATACATTGACACGCAGGTGGGCACTGTGCCCCTCGTCCTGGACAGCTGGGCCCAGGCTGCACCCTCCCCCCAGGCCACCAATGACTCACATCCCGCCCGCCAGGCAGCCAGCGCTGGTACACACAGCTTCCTTTCAGCCCCTTGGCCTCAAACACTAGCTTAGTCTTCCCTTCCTGGCACCCCCCTCCCTGCTGAGCCGGCCTACCCCCCAGGCTGGCAGTGCAGCCCCACGCTGAGGCCACGCCGAGGCCTCCTTCCTCTCCAGTGCACAGGGCTCCCTGTCTCTCGTCACCCGGCTCCTGTCCAAGCCACCCTGAATGGCTGCCTTTTCATGGGCCAGAGCCTGGCCAGGTGCGTCTGGGCAGCCCTGCTCCCACCATGCCCTGCTGCCTGGAGAGGGAGTCCCTGAGGAGTGGGCTGGAGAGCTGGAGGGACCCAAAGTGATGCCTTCCCAGGCCCTGGTCAAAGGCACCCTCACACGCGGGGACTCCTCTTCACACGTGTCCTCCTATTTGCCTCCCTGACAACCCTAAATAGCCTGGCCAGACACAGGTTTTTATTAGTCCCATTTTACAGAGTAGAAAACTGAGGCTCAGAGAAAGGTCACCCAGCTGGTGGGTGGTGGGGTTAATAATGCGGCCTCGTGGGCGCCTTTAGCAGGGTCCACAGGTGGGCACCATACGACGATGATCACATGTTAGTTCTGGGGTTTGTACCCAGCACCCCTCCCCTTGTTTTAGTGGAGACCTCATTAGTCTCTGGGGTGTCCTGTCGACCAGGCTGCACCGCTGGGAGGACCTTATACCCCTCCCGCCCCAAAAACATGGGCCTGTGACCTGAGCAGGGCCAATCAGGGCTCTTCTCTGATTTCCGAAGTAGAACGGGTCTCCGTTCATCAGGCTTTTGAGGGTGTGACTGAACATACTGGGGAAAAGTGATCTACGCTGCAGGGAGAGAATAGAACACACAACACGAAACAGAGAAACAGGAGTCTGAACAGGGATGGAATCCTGCGGTAGGCACATTCGTGCCCGTCCTCAAAGACGTCCACACCCCAATCCCTGGAACCTCTGACTACATTAGGTTACAGGGCAAAAGGGCCTTTGCCCATGTAATAAAGGTCACAACCCTTAAAATTGGGAGATTATTCTGAATTATCCAAGTGGGTGCCATCTAATCACATGAGCCCCTCAAAGCAAGGAACCTTCTCTGGCTGGAAGCAGAAGAGATGCAGCAAAAAGGAAAGTCAAAGAAATTCCAGGCTTGAGAAGGCTTTGGCTGCCTTTACTGGTTCTGAAACGTAGGGACAACACGCTGTCCGGAGACCAGAGACAGGCCTTGAGGAGCCAAGGGCAGCCCCTGGCCGACACCAGCAAGGGAACGGGAAGCTTTGGGCGCACAGCCTCAAAGAACTGGATTCCGCCACACGCAGGGAGCCTGGGAACGGGTCTCCCTGGGACTCCCAGTGAGGGCCCAGCTGGCCGACCCCCTATAACTAGCCAAGCCAACCTAGACTTCTGACCTGCAGAAATTGGGAGGTGACAAACGTCATGTTTTAAGCTGCTGTGTTTGTGGCGATTTGTTACGGCAGCACTAGAGGCTAATATAGGCCCCGAGAACTGGCGACACCCTGTCTCCCCTGGTTTGGTTCCAGGAGCCAATAATTTTTCATTTGTGGTTTTTGTCAACAACTAAAGATTCCAGACTGATGCTGTTATTGTGATCCGTCTCGTTCTCTGTCTCCCCCAACGGCCTGTCCTCACGGCCGGGGAGGAGACAGGGGCTCCCAGCACTGGGAGCCGCTCTTTGTCCCAGCTGCCACCGCACAGGCCTGAGCACAGCAAAGGCTGTGAGAGGGACAGCCCTCTTGCAGCCTTCGAAGGTTTGATGTTGTTCCTCCAGAAGGCCCAGACCTGCCCCTTCCTCACTGAGACGGACCCCTCCCTCCGCCCCAGCGAGTCTGAGGTCACTGGGGAGACAGCCAGCACCTGGGAGCCAGGAGAAGCGACTGGTCTGAGAAGGCGCTGTGGTGCCTTGGTCAAAGCGTGCAAAGGTCGGCAGGGTCAACAGACAGAAAATCACGGTTCGGAGGAAGATTGGCAGCACAACAGGACGGAAAAGGCTGGTGGTGTCTTCACTGCGTGCAGAGACCCCTGGACAGAAAAACAAGAAGACCCCAGGGGAGAAATGGAGCCGAGAGCTCACAAAGATGTAAAGCTCACAGACAGGTGGCGGGAACAAGAGGGGGTGGAAAGGAAGGAAGCAGGGGCGGGGGAGGGGAAGGGGAGAGAAAAGAAAGGAGAGAAATGCCGTTGGCACCGATGGGATGGCAGGACACAGCATCCCAGCCCCGGTCGCCCTCCCGCCCCAGGCCTGCCTCCTTCTGGGCTATCTCAAGGCACCATCAGCTCTTCTTCAGCACCCTGGAGCCACGTCCTCCCACACAGAGGGCCTCTGCCCTACCCTTCAAGAGCACTGATCGAGCAACCAGGGCGTGCAGGCCTAGTGCCAGGCGCTGGGATGGAACGAACAGTTCTTAGATACAATACGAAAAGCATGGTTCATAAATGAGCAAAATTGATAAACTAGACTTCATCAAAATTAAGGACTTTTGCTCTTTGAAAGACATTTGGAAAAGAATGAAAAGATAAGCCACAGACTGGGAGACACTATTTGCAAAGCACACGTCTGATGAAGGACTTGTATGAAAAATATATAAATAACTCTCAAATGTGATAACAAGAAAACAAACGACCCTATGAAAAAAATGAGCAAAAGATTTGAACGGACATTTCACCACAGAAGATATTTGGATGGCAAATGCTCACCTGAAAAGATGTCCAGCATCATTAGTCATTAGGGAAATGTGAATTAAAACCACGGTGAGAAACCACTACGCATGTATTAGAGGATCTGAATTAAAAAGACTGGCCATATCAAGTGTTGGCAAAGATGTGGAGCAACTGGAACTCCCACCTACTGCTGGTGGGAATGTACGACAGCTTTGGAAACCGGTTGGACAGTTTCTCAGTAAGTTAAACATACACTTAACACGTGATCTGGCCATTCTACTCCTATTTACCAAAGACAAACAAAATGTATGTCCGCACAAAGGTGTGTACGTCAATGTTCATAGCAGCTTTATTTGTAGTAGCCAAATATACCAATGGTGGCACATCTGTACAGTGGAATACTATTAGTAATAAAAATGACTAAATCATTGGTACATGCCACAACAGGGATGAATCTTGAAATAATTATTCTGAATGAAAGAAGCCAGACAAAAAAGAGTACCGACTGCATGATTATATTATATGTATAAAATTCTAGAAAATGCGAATCTATCAGGACAGAAAGATGACAGAGCTGGGGCGAGGCGGAAGCAGCGTTTGGAGGGCTCGAGGAGACTGCTGGGAGTGCTGTTCACTATGTTGATTGCGGCGATGGTTTCACAGCTGTTTACACATATCAAAATTTATCACGTATGCCTTACACACACAGAGTTGATTGCTGTCAATTAACCTCAATAAAGCTGTTGCAAAGAATAAGACGATGACTAGCACACATGTGCTGCCCTGGGAGAGTTCATGGTTTGCGGAGGAGGCAGCAAGGCCCAGCGGGGCTGCAGCCAAGAGTGACCCCGAGTGAGGGCAGCTCAGGTTGAGAGCCCCTGAGTTAAGACCTGAGCCCTGGTCCTCCAGGTGTGGCCAGGCAGCATCGATATCACACAGGCCCCTTTGGCCCTGCCCAGCGGACTCACGCATTTGAATTTGAGCAGGTGCCAGGCCCAACAGGACACGTGGGAATAACCCCAGGCCTTCCAGGCCCTCTCGGAGCTCCCCAGCAAGGACTGCACAGTGTGTCCCTGCCGTGACAGGGACGTGAAAGACCCGGGAGAGCTGGAGGCAGGGGGCGGGCAGCAAAGGCCTCCTGAGGGGCTGAGGTCCCAGCAGAGGCCCAAAATGGGGTGGGGGGTGTGTGCAGAGACCACAGCACTCGGGGGGCAGGCTGGGGAGGTGGAGGCAGAGGTTGGAGCCAGACAAACTTGACCCTGCCTCCCCTGGGGGCTAAGCCCTCCCCAGCGGCCTGCACAGGTCTCAGCTTGGCCCCCACATCCCGACCCCCATTGCTCGGAGGCTGGGCTTCCTTCCCGCCCCTCGAGGTCTGAGTCTGGGCAGGAGCCTTGCTTTGTTGCCACTCTGCCTCGGGGCCTGGCCCCTGCCACAGAGCAGGGACTCACAAGCAAGGATTCTCTGCTCAGAAAAGTGACAACACAGATGCACGATATGGTACGCACTTCAGGGCCCAGCTCCTGCCCCACTGGGACACCTAGTTAAAACTCTCCGGGCAGACGTGCCAGGCTGCCCTGGAGATAAGTGACCGTATGTTCCTTTCTGCTGCCGGGAGGTGAGAAGTGCTGGGCAGTGAGAGGTGAGCAGGTGCCAGAGGCTGGGGATGGCTCTCAGCCACTCTGGCATTGCCAGGAGAAGTAAAAATGTTTATGGCCAGTGGGCACAACCAAAGCGACACCACGTGTAGAGGAAGGTGTCAGGAGGCTCCCACTTGTGGGGCCTCCCATCGGTGCTGAGGGCCTCCGCTGCTCAGTGGGTAGAAGGAAGCTTCCAGGCCAGCCTTGGGGTCTGAGAAGGCCTGGGAAGGAGCCCTGGTGAGGATCTTCTGACCCCATGAGCTAACCCCACACCCAGTCCGTGACCACGGAGGCTTCCAGCAGGACAGCGAGAGCTGAGCATCCCTGTGGGCAGCGAGGCCCTGGGCTCTGGAGGGCTGGGCTTGCCGACTGCCAGAGGAGACGCCACGGGGCCAGGGACAGTGCTGGGAGGCCAGAGCCGCCCTGGTGGGCCACAAACCTCAGCCAAGACATTTCAGCACTGGCCTGTCCCCACCTTCAGCCACTGTCATGGAGCCTCACATTCCAGCAGTAGATTTTTTCATCTGCCAACCCATCGTGCAGGAAACACCAGCAGTACGTTGTGTCCCTGGGCCAGATTGAGTTTTGAGTTTTATCTACAAGTTCAATGACCTTGAACCTTTAGGTCCAGTTTGTTTGGCCTGCTGCTGCTTGTGTCTTATGGTGACCTTAAAATCCTCAGCAGGATACTCGAGCCTCATGGAGTGGGTCTCGCTCACCAGCAGAGCCGAGAGTTGACTCTGGACCTCGAGCCAGGCACGGCCGCTGTCATTGTCTGTCCCACCTTTATTCCCTTGCTAGATTCCCCAACCACGGGCCACATCGTCACCTTTTTGTCCCTTCATAGTCTTGCATTTCTACACAACACAGAGGGAACCCTGACCATTTTGAAATTAAAATGGAGGTGGAAACGTCATAAGGATGAAGGATGGAGTGGTCTTGAACTTCATGAAAGAAGTGTTTGCTGCTAGAGCATCAGAGGGACCCAGCTAATCATGGCTTCCCTGTGAGGACCTGAGCTGCTGGTGTGCACCCGCACTTCCAGGGGGGGTGCTGGGTTTGGGCAGACAGCGGGGTGCAGTTGGGTAGAGCGCATGTGTGTTTTGGGAAGCAGAGTTACAGACTCTGTGATTTAAGGTGGGTGTGAGGAAAATGGGGATGATGCGGCAGGTGAACTTGAGCGGCAGTCCCAAGTCTAAGTGGTCGAGGTTCGTGCTTTAGTTACAAACCTTCCGGTTGCTAGCAAGGGACACCCAACCGGAAATGTCATTTTAAAAAAAGGCAGGGATTTATTGTCTCAGATAAGCAGAACAGGGCAGGCGCTGCTGGAAACAGTCGCAAGCAGAGACTGCACCTGGCAGTGCCCCCCCACCCCGCACAGCACCCCAACAGCTGATCGCTCTGGAATCCCAGGCACACATCGCACGACCCCCACGGGTGGGCTCAGCAGAGCACCGCGATGCCTTAGAGCCCAACTTCCAGGTGGTGTGTAACGCCACCCTCCACCTGTCGTCTCAATGTCACCCCCTCTGTGGCCTCTGGAAGTGCCATGTTGGTCGCGGCCCCCTTGCCAGCTGTAGTCCTGTTCTCCCTAAAGTCCTTCTGTTGAGAATGGCCCCTCCTTCCATTCTTCCCCTGTCTCCCGTTGCCTGGGCCTCCCTCTCACCTCTGCGGGGAGGAGGGTCTGGCCCTGCCTGGCTCTGCCTCCTTTGCTGTGACAGGGGTGCTAGGGGTCTCCGAGTACCCCCAGCCTCCCTGACCCTGGATATGTGTGTGGTACAGTCACACAGCGATTCAGACAGCCAGGTCTCTCCTCCTCACTATTTCCAGGGTCCCCGGCAGGGGTTCTCACAAAAGCTCAGAACCTTTCTCTCCTCTTTGCCTAGTTGTTGTGTTTTTCCACCTGACCACCACGCCACGCCCTTGTGGAGTCCTGGCCACTGCTGGGGGTTCTCCTGATGGCGCTGGCTCCCTGCCCAGGGCCTGCGCCCCACTGTCTGCCCAAACCCAACACTCCCCTATCCTCCGCCCAACTCTGCTGGGGCCACTCGGGCCTTGTCTAAGGTGCTCTGTACACAGAAACTGGCCCTTCTCCTGGTCTCCCACGCTGGGCTGCCACACAGCCCCAGATGGGCAGGGATTCCAATACAGACCCCAGCTGGGATCTTGATGCCAGGCCATTAGTCCCTCCCCAGGCCCTGGGGCCCTCTAAGCACACTGCTCCCCTGGTGCGGTCCTTAAAGACTGGTCTTTGGCTCGAAATGGTGCTGGTGGCCCCTGACTTTATGTCCCAGCCCCATTCGGCCCCACTCTTCTTGCCTTTGGCTCAGGCTCTACCCCTGCCTCCTGCCAACAAACCAGGGTCCCCAGGCTTGCCCTGGTGGACCCGTAAGTCATTGGAACCCTCTGCCTGGTTTCTCCCTCGGAGATGCTGCTGCCCAAGTTTAGGCCGGGTCTGGCGCAGCTCAGGGACCTGCTAGTCCAAGGGGGCACCCCACACTCGGCATCTTTTCAGCCTGGTTAGTGCTCCCCACCCTAGGCTGTTTAAGAACCAGACCACAAAGTCCTGGGATTCCATTTGTGTATCTAGTGAACTCCTCACTCCCAGGAAGTGGTGACTCATTGCTGCTGGCTGTGGACAAAGAGCAGCTCCATGTTATGAGCACTCAGGGCAAATGCTTCTGAGAGACACACAGGGCAGTGAGAGAGGGAGCAGTGGCAGTGTGCCAAGCAGGAAGGTCCAAGGGACACCTGGAGCAACTGGGCAAAACCCTCAGTTATCACGGAACCCGGGGAGAGAGCTCCGGCTTGATCTTGGAAGACACACCGATGCTGGTGCTTTGGGCCAGCGCCAGAGAGCTGAGGACGTGTAGAAAGAGGGGTGGGCAGAGATAGCCACCACCTGTCCCCTGCACGTGCCACCCTTGGCTTTGCCATTCTAGGGGACACACACTGCCCTGCTCTTTCCAACTTTCTCTGGCACAGACCCTGGTCCAGCTGACATCCCGCCTCCAAGGCTGCACCATCTTGAGTTGCTCCTGCCACAGTTGTGAGCTGGGAAATGCTTAAGAACTGGCCCTCTGGGGGGAATAAAAATTGTAGCGTTTGCCAGTTTCTGTGGTGTAAATGCTCCCAGCACAGCCAGCTTCAAGCTACCAAAATGATGTCACTGAACACGGAGTTGGAAAGAGATGCATGGGAGCTTCATTTTATCATATTGCCTCTGCACAGATACAGCAGATGCAAATAGCCTCCAGAACAGACGCTAATAAACGCAGCAAAATAATTAAGAAAGGATGAGTTTTGACTATTTAACTTTGTTTTTAACAGAAACTATTGAATTGCAAGTTTATATAAGTTTTGGTAATGGTATATTTAAAATCAGCTCAAAGAATTCCTGAAAATTTAGCCACCAGCTCTATCGAGCTGGCCCAAGCTGGCTCCGGCACACCACTGCCTCTTGCCCGGTGCAGAGCAGGGCCTGGA
Organism: Indri indri; assembly: GCA_004363605.1. NCBI lineage: Eukaryota > Metazoa > Chordata > Mammalia > Primates > Indriidae > Indri > Indri indri. The sequence goes on from RJWJ010012938.1 coordinate 24,117, forward strand.
GGCCCCGTGCTCCCCAGCACCCTCAAGGTCACAGCTGCCCAGCCTTAGCTCCCGCCTCCTGCTCAGAATTCCTGCTGTCAACCTGCACCTCCCTTTCCAGGACACCCTCTGGCCTCAGTGCCCCCACTCTGCTGCAGGCTGACCTCTGGCAGTGCTCTGAGGAAACTGCTCTCAAAGGTGGCTTCTGGCACCGTCTTCTCCTCAGTCACCTCTGCAGCCTGACCGTGGTGACTACCCTCCACGCCCTGCTCTCCTCCCTGGGTTCCAGAGCCTGTGTCCTGGTCCTCCCTCTTCTCCCTGGAAACTCTCCTGCACCAGCGCCAACCTCCCTTCTTCCCCACGCCCCGGCTCTGTCCTGGGTTTCTTATTTCTCTAGTCCACTTCTCTGAGATCCCTCCTCCCCCAGGCTTCACTTGACACCTTAAGGAGATGACTCCGGATGGGTCTCTCTAGGCCTGACTTTTTCCTAATTCTGCAACCACCTGCTGGAAATCTGCCCACCGTTTCAGTCTGGGGCTGGTGCTCTGGCCTGGGCTGTGGCCACCTGCAAAGGCCAGGAATTCTCCCCTAGAAGACGGATGGCAACTTGAGGGCCGACGGGTCCGTGTCTCCACATCTCAACACCCAGTAGCCCCAAAGGATGTATCTGTTTAATTGAATTTACATGGGGAGGTTATACCACAGTGGAAAAACCACCTTGAGAGGTTGAGCTCTGAACAGTAAGTTCTGAACATCTTCTGTGTGGTAGATGGTTGCAGTACTGCCCCGTGTTCCTTCAGCTTCCCTGCGCCCACGTCCCTCCACACAGACTTGGGCCTTGGCCCTGTGATCTGCTTTGCACAGCAGGAGAACAGTAAACATGATGCAAGGAGAGACTCGAATTGCACTCGGGCTTGACCTCTCTCACTGCCATGGGCACCCTGAGGCCACCTGCGAACGAGCCCAGCTGGCCTGCTGGAAGATGTGCGGTCTCACTGCAGAAGAACCAGGGCTCAGCCAATAGCCGCTGCCAGACCCGAGGGAGACCCGCGCCCTCTGACCACGGATGCAGAACTGAGTCCAGCCGAGCCCAACCCCTGCTGAGGACCCACGTCATGGTAAAGCTTATAAAGAAATTGCTGTTTTAGGCCACTAAGTTTCAAAAGTAGTCTGTCACATGCAAAAGCTAAGTGAATCCCTCGTCCGTACCATGGACCACATAGCGTCTGGGGAGATGAAGAATGGTTAGGCCCACAGGCCACCCAGCCACAGGGACATAGGGAGGGCCAGGAGGGTCCCTCCAGATCCTGGGCCAGGATTGGGGTGAGGGGGTGAGGCATTTGCCTTGCACACAAAATTTAAGGGGGTATCCTAAAACTCAGTAATCAAGATAAATACTGTAATATTTTAATGCAATATTTTAAAAAATCAAATTGGCAAACTATAGTCCATGTGCCAGCTGCCTATTTTTGCAATGAAGTTTTATTGGAATCGTTGCTGGGATTAGGGTTAGGTAAGCCAGGCAGAGTCATCCAAGTACAGCGTCAGATTTGTTTTTATTAAAAAGTTTGATTAAAAAAATCATGGATTTGTTTTTTGCATTAACTTTATTTGTTCATTTGTTTTTTTATTTGGCTCTTGATTTGGGTCAAATCCTTCCCAACCTGCTGACTGGCCCCCGATATCCGACTTGATTGCAAACCTCTCACTGCCTCTTACATCCCCGCCAAAGTCCCAGTTTAACCTTGCTGGGCAGTTACACCTGCTGAGAGTGAAGCTGATGAGCTCACGCACCACTCGAAAGAAATCAGGGGTGTGAGGTGACCAGAGAGCTGGGACCAGCGTCCAGGGCCAGGTCCTGGTCCCCCCGAAGGCTCACCATGTTCCACAAGTTCCAAAGACTCCTCTCCGTGGCATCCCTTGATAGTTCTCATGGGCAAATTTTAGGAGCTCTCCGATTAGATCTCTAGATCACTTTTAAAAATGTTTTGGTTTATTTGTGTATTTGTTTTTTTTCCCCTTCGACTGTGTTCATATCCAACCTCAGTTAACTCACTGAAGCCAGTGATGGCTGGAATATTGATGAATAAGTTGTTGGTGTTTTACAAAGTATATCTCTAGCCTCTGGCCTTGGAATGTGGAAGCGTGTGCCTGGGAGTAGGCTCTCCCAGGGGTGTGGTGCAGAGGCCTGGGTGGTATTTACAAAACTTGAAGAACCACCCAGCCCTCCCCTGGTAATCTCAGTGTATTTTGACCCTGAGTTGGATACTCCTCTCTTCTCTAAAAAACTATCTTTTCTTCTCCCAAAATGACCAGACATTTACAAATCAGACTTCAGCTCTTTGGTAGGCTTGAGGGAGAAAGCGCTGTTGCCTTCATACCGGGGAGACGCTGGGCTGAAGCTGATGACTCTCCCACCCCTACCGGATTTCTGCAGCTCCCATGCCAACGCAGGGAAAGGCGGTGCCAGCCAGCGGCGTTTGAAGAATCTGTAGGGGAGGGGACTTATTGGTGGGAACGGGATAGATTTATCCATTACGCTCCTTCGCTGTTCATTTGCAACCACTCTACACCTTTTCAAAGTTTCAGCACAGAGTGATTCCATTTCAGGGACCTACTTTTCCTCTCTGGCCTCACTGACAACACCGGCAATGAGCGTTTGTGTTTTCTCTTTACGCCTCCGCAGGTCAAGTCAAGAGTTCGGACCGTGCTGGAGGTTGGGGGTTTAAGACAGCAGCCTTCTTCACCGAGGACAGAGAGGGGCCCACCTGATCCCAGAGAAGCAGGATATGGCCATTGGGTTGGCCACACAACAGAGTTCCAATGTGCCCAGCCCGCAGCCACTGCCAAGAACAGGAGAGTGATGGGGGTCCTCGCTCTTGACAGTCATCTCAGGGGTGACCTGGCCTCCTGCCTGCTCTGCTGAGGAGTCAGAGGCCGCTGAAAAACACAGTGCTTATCCTTTATGTATGACCAGCAAGACCACAGAGATGTCCCTATCGAAGGGCCTGGCCAGGGCAGATCAAGTGCCTGGGGGAGAGCATGCAACTTTAATTTGTTTTCATTTCCCTTCACGAATACACAGAGGACTATCCAAATGCGGATTAATTTTATTAGATTTTATGGCTTGGGTAGCATTCAGGACACCTGTGCTGTGCTGGCCCTGAAGGCAGACATCCTTCCCCTGTCCTGAGACAAGGCCCTGATGACACCTGCAGCCTCCCCGGCAGTGCACTGCCGGCCGTTTTGCCAGGGGGGCTGTTTGTGCTTATGGTCCCAGTGGAGGGAGGGAAGCAGAGGGCATTCCCTGGTCAAACCGGTGGACTTTCTAAGGCCTTTAAAACACAGGTGCAGAAGTGTGACCAGAACACACCATATTCTTTACCACATTTTAAAAGAGGAAGAAAATACAAAATCTGTTGCTGAGGCACATGGCTTGAGAATGAGCTTCCCTTCCTCTTAATCTCTTCTGTTTCCAAGCGTTTGGTCTGAGTGAGGAGAGCTGGCGTCTGCCAAAGCCACCCCCGTCCGCAGTCTCGGAAAAGGCTCCGCTGTGGGGCCGGGCTCTCACGGACCCGGTTCCTCCTCACCGGCCTGTGAGATGGAACCGGCCCGCTGGCCTGGCCACTGGTCCGGCCTTCCACCTTGTCTGCCCAGCCGGGGCTGCCGAATCCACAGCCTACTGTTCCTGGGGACAGAAGGTCTCCCGAGGGCACAGGTCATCCCTCCCCTCCTCTGGGAGTGAAGGGTGACCAGGAAACTCCCCCTCCAGGAGGGCAGGCTCTTCCCAGCCCTCCTGGTGAGGCTCTGCCCTGCGAAAGGAGTGACCCAGACCGTGGGGCTGCGCTGGCCTGTCCTCACCTCCCCCACTGCCCAGTGGCTCGTAGACAACTGTCCCTTCACATCCGTCACCTGCAGCTGCCACCCTGCTCAGAATGGGAAGCTGGCTGGTCCTCAGGCAACGACGGTGACACCCGGGGAAAGGCGCCATCCTCACTTCCTGTAAGACTGGCTGCCTAGAGAGAAAAGACAGAGTGAGATGCCAGCGCCGAGCGGCCCTGCACAGAGCCCCTCTGTCCCGTCCCACAGAACCCTTCTTTCACCGGCTCATGTACAACGGAGTAAAGAGAACGCTCCCTCCCACAGGTCACCTGCTTTGTGGCTGGGACACAACTTGTTTGGCCACACTCTTTCCTCACAGGAAGCAGGCTGCTCGGTGTGGGTCACTCAGTGACACAGGACACATGACATCCACCACTTGCTGAGCCCCCTACACTGGCTCAGGTCATGTCACGCTGTCGGCTATGGGGCTCCCCTGGCCTGGTGCCACCCGGGAGCCAGCAGGGTTGGGAGGCCGGGCCACCTCTCTCTGGCCTTCCCTGTACTCGCCGCACTTCCTCTGGCTGTGGCCCGTGTGTTTCCCAGCAGGAAGAGGGGGGCCGGCACCCACACTTCTAGCCCAGCAGGGCCCCAGCCGACCAGAGTGGCAGGGTCAGGAAGGTGGAGGGGCAGTCACAGAACTGCGCATATCCTGAGGGTGACTGATTTTGCACTGCCTGACGTTCTTTTGTTCTGTCCTTTTTGTTTTCCCTCATTTTCAGTAAAGCCCTTTAGAAAGGTCCAGCCCAGCCCGATGGGAGGCAGGGAGGGGTGTCAACTGGCGAGGCTGGAAGGGCAGAGAGAGAGACAGAGAAGTGGTCCTTACAGTGCGGAAAAAGGTGAGAGGGAGGCCCCAGGGGCAGAGTAGGGACGCTTGGGCCCTTCCCACACTCAGGCCCTTCTGTCAGCCCCTCATCTAGCTGGCGAGCAGCCTCTTGCTTCTGTTTGACTCGGAGGACACCTGGCCAGCGGCTGGGCCCGGCAGGGACACAGCTGGTGGGGCAGGGGCCGGGCACTGCCTCCCACTAGAGGGCAGGTCGGAGTTGCAGGGCCCACCCTGGTGCGGTGGGGACAGGTCAGGGCTGACTTTGCACTCCCCACAGAGGGGGGACTGATCTCGCAGTGATGCTGCCTGGAGGTCTCACTTCCCAGCTGGTGCATGGATCGCCGGGGCCGCTGGCAATTTAATAAGGGGAAGATTAATGAACTGGTCCCTAGGGCAAAGGAAGCCACCAGCTGGGGCCTGGTCCCGTGGAGAAGGGAAGCAGGCCTTCCCAACTGCCGCTGGGCACACACAGGAGGGGCCCGGGCCCAAATGTGGCAACAAAATGCCCTTCCCTCCAGGTTGGCCAGTGGCCTGGCTCCTGCTCCATCCAGGACCCAGGTTGACTTACTGTGCAGGCTCCTCGTGGAGGACGCCATGGAGCTGGGGCGGCTAGCCTGCTGGGGGCCACAGGAGGAGAATTGAGGAGCCAGAGCTGACACCTTTGCCTTGGGGGGCTTCCGGTCCAGGATCTCTGGAGTCCGGGGCGTCCGAGGCTTGCAGGTGAAGGCTGATGTAAGTTCCCTAGAACAAAATGTGCAATCTAGAGTCGCAGCTACTACACGGTTAGAGACCACAGGAGGAGGAAGACCGACTCCCCTGACACTGGCAGATGCCAGGCAGGCACTGTCCCAGGCATGGGTTGGGTGGGAACACTGGGCACCAATGGGAGAAAACTCCCCCCCCCCCCACCCCACGGAGCTCTCGGCCCTGCTTCGCTTCTCTCCCACAAGTTCCCTGGCACTCTGGGAGCCTCGGCTTTCCCACGTGTGCCATGTCCACAGAGCAGCTGTGACCATTTGGTGAGGGCGCACGCCGGGCCCGCCGTGAGCACCACGGGTGGGGGTTATGGTCCAGGGGACTGGGACCTGCGAGGAAACAGTGGCATTTTTTGGTTTGATTTGTTTCTATATGCCCTCCCTATTTTTTTTTTTTAAACATTGAGAATATATACTTTAATAATTAGAAAAATAATACTTAAAATATCTGAGAAGTCTCCAAATTCAAATTAGGAAAAGACTGCTCATAAAAACTGCTCACACTTTAAGGGGTCTTCAAACCAGGTTCAAAACAACAGGGGGATTCAGCCCTACTAAATAAAACATTTTTAAAAAGTTGCAACATTAGTGTTTATTTTTGTATCACTCATAATACTACCCCCCAATATTTTCCATGTCACACCTTTTACAGACAGGGTTCCGCTCAGCTGCAGTTACAGTGACGCACTGCTGTGACTGCTGTGTTTTATGAGCGTCATTCCCGTGTCTCTACGTAGGTCCCAGTAGCCTCTGTCATTATGATTTATAGTAGCTGTGTACTATCTCTTCTGATTGAGGTACTCTCATTTACTAAGTTTATGTTCCGCTTTCCTTTCCCTCATGGATAAAGCTCATGTGTGCTGAGGAGTGTGCAAGGCACTTGGGATCAAAGATCAAGGTGAAATTTTGGGTCTTAGGAAATTCACTGATAAGCAGGGCTGTTGGAGCAGGGAACGAGGTTGTAAAATAGATGAACGCGTTGCTGATGCTTTTCTTACACATATAAAGGAGCTTTTTATATGGTCTGGTGAGAGAGTTTCCTTACTTTTTAAAACTGATAAGTAATTGTACATATTTATGGGGTACAGCGTGATATTTTGATACACGTATACAATGTGTAATGATCAAATGAGGTGGTTGTCTTTTAATATTATTTGGTTCAAATATTTTTTTATTTTGCTACTCTTATTTTGATATTTTGTCATTGTCATAACAGTTAACGTATTTTAAATTGTGGTAAAATAGATGTAATATATATACCATCTTCATCATTTTAAAGTGTAGCTCTACCATGTTTAAGAAGGAACAACAGAGAAACTAGTACAAACTGTTCACGTGGACAACAGCGGCTACGACAGGCAGTGAGTGGGAAGGGCAGGTGTGAGTGCTGGGTTAGCTGGGCATGTCCCCATCATGTGGTTCTAGGAGGCAGCCCTCACAGGCATGCGGGGCTGTGCAGGTCCAGGAGGGACAGCTGGCTTCACACATGGCGCCTTAAAGCCAATGGGCAGCAAGGTCAAGTTTAGAGTCAAGGGTCAGCTGGGGTGAGTCAGCAATAACAAAAGGAAACAAGGCTTGGAATCTACCATGTCCCAGCCCAAGGATAACCAGAAAGGGGTACCGACCTTCTGCAGGGCAATTTGGCAGTGTGTACCAAGGCCCTTATGTGATGGTTATTTTTATGTGTCTACTTGGCAGGGCCACAGTACCCAGATGTTTGGTCAAACATTATTCTAGATGCCTCTGTGAAGTTATTTTTTGGATGAGATTCATATGTAAATCTGTGGACTTTGAGCAAAGCAGACTACCACCCATAACGTGGGTAGGCCTCATCCAATCAGGCGAAGGTCTGAACAGGAAAAGACTGACCTTTCCCGGCAAGAAGGAATTCTGCCAGCAGACGGCCTTTGGACTTGAACTGCAACTCTTCCCTGAATGTCCAGGCTGCTGGCCAACCCTATCAGATTTTGGACTCTCCAAGCCTCTACGATCATGTCAATTCCTTAAAATAAATCTCTCTCTATATATACATACATATGCACATCTTGCTGGTTCTGTTTCTCTGGAGGACCCTTACTAACACACTTTAAAAGCCAGCATCCCCTTTCCCCAACTGGAACATGGCCTTTGTTGGGTCAAGGTAATGATTTTTCTGGGAACGGGCATCCTCAGATGCGTCCCTGCTGGCACTGGAGAAGGTGGCCCTTGGCAGAGCACCAGGGGGCCGCCCCTTGGCCTGGCAGGGCCCACCCTCAGGCGTCCCTCCAAACCACCTTGCGGGCTGCTACAGGAGGTGGTTATGTTGACTGAGGAGCTGGGCCACTGTCACTGGACTCTGAAGGGGCTATGGGAAGGACACTGTGGGAGGCAGGGGCGCATGGCTATTGGGAAGGGTCAGCTGAGCCCCAGGTGGCCTCAGGCTCCTCCATCCCCCAGCATGGTGCGCTCAGCCGGGAGCCAGAGCCAGGAAATGGCGCTGGGTCGGCAGGAGATGAGGGCAGACTGGGGCAGAGCAGAGAAAGCACGTGGGAAGGAAGTCCGGGATGGTAGTCACCTGTGACTTGGGGAAAGTCAGTTGACGCAGAAACACAAGGCACTGGGTACTGGAAAGAAGGGTAAACTCTGATAAATGTGCAAACTGGGAGGCGCCCTGCAAGATAGGCGATTATCTAGTAGCCCGGCCCGGCCCTTATGTGATCTCAGCCCATCAATAGGGACATTGTGTTGTACGGGAAGAGCAATAAAAGCCTCTGCAGAGACTTGGCCTGCGCCGGAGTCGGAATGCTGCTGAGTCATGAGCCTGCCGCTGAGCATCTCCCGGGCAGCCAGCGGCTCCTGTGTCCCTCCAGTGTGCCCTGAGGCCCAGACACCAGCACTCAGGGGCCCCCTAAGTGGACTCTGCTCACCAGGTTCGTAACTGGCCCTCAGTCATTGCCGCAGACCTTTCATCTGGGTTACAACAAACCCCAGAAAGGGGCGGAGGCGGGGACTGGGGACAAAGGCAGACATAAAAGAGTTGCACGAATAGTTCACGTGTGTGTACACTGACACTCACAGCCCTCCTATCCTCATTTCTCTGCCTTGTTGTTCTTCATTTGCTGTTTTTTTAGCTGGATGCACTGTATGTGTCATTGTGAGCCGCTATGTATCCTTAGGGGACAAATGTGAGCGGAAAAAGCACTTAGGTAGACATACATAAAATCTCTTTCTTCTTATTTTTACTAAGCCACAATACTCGCAAAAGCATCACTTCCTGTCTGGGGCAAGGCAGGATCGTGGACGCCATTTGCCTCTGATCCTGCCCTGGGACTGGGTGCGCGGGTCGCGTCAGGGGAACCCGCTGCCTGGCCTGTGCCCAGGCCACCTGTGGGCAGCTTCCAGGCGAACGCCCTGCCCCGGCTGCGGCTGCTCTCTGGGATTCATAGAGCCACGCTGGGGTGGACCGATGGGCCACAGGGCCACAGGTGACAGTCAAGGCGGCGCCGCCATCACCGTCACATTCCCAGGTGCGAGTCAGCCGTCGCCGTCGGGACTGACACATTCCATGGGAGCATCTCAGCTCTTTGAGGGACAAATGCACTTTTTCCTTGAAAAACACATTTTTAAAGCCTCATCAGCAGTGTCTTTCCCCATCTGCTCAATGCTGAGGATTCTAAGATGACAGGAAAAAAGAAAAGGAAAACTCTGCCGTGAGTGAGGGTGGGGAGGCCGTGGGAAAGCAAATCCGCAGCGAGACCAGCTGCCCGACGCCGCTGGAGCGGAGTGGAGCAGCCGTGATGCCAGCAGCCCCTGACGTGGGTGCCAAGCAGCCAGTGCCATCGTCCGGGCCCAGGGCCTTTCCGCCCCCACCCGACTCTCTCCGGTCCTCACCTGAAAGACCAGGGCAGCAGAGCTGGGGGAGCTGAGGGGATAAACGTGCCCCTCCGAAGCCACGCAGACAGCCGCTTTCTTCCTTTCTCCTACTTATTTGTCAACAAATACTCTGACAGCCTGCTCTGGGCCAGGTGTGGGGACACAGCGACAAACGCCTACGCGTGGAGCCTATCTCTGAGCACCGGGGAGGCAGTCGGGACCATGTGACAGCTCAGTGGGACCTTGGCCCCATGGGAGGGGACTGTGGCTGCTGTGAGCCTGGCAGGGGAGTGTGACCTGCACCATGGGGGCAGGCGGGGGGAAGGGACGCCCCGCTGAGATCTCAAGGGGGGCTGAGGTCCACCCGGCAGAGGAGGTGGAGGGGGCAAAGAATATTCCAGGCAGGGGTCGGGTAGCCAGTGGGGGACGAGGGAGAGACAGAACTATGTGCACTTCTCCCTCTTTCCGTCCTCCTCTTCCTCACACGGAACCCCACACTTAAAATAAGAGTTGATCAGACTTCGTTCTCCTATAAATAAATAAATAATAACATAAGAGTTGAATTCAGCGGCTGACACTAAGGTGAGAAAACCCCTAGGTTTTGCCCCCAGGGAGCATTTGTGTCCGACAGAAGCTTGATGTCATGAGGGGACATTTCCAAGAAGAGAGGGGTCCCTTTGAGGCCCCTGCCTACCATGAAAACAGTCAGTTCTGGGGAGGGAGGGCTGTCCCCAGGGGCAAACCTCAGAAAGGAACTCAGCATTTATAGGCAGAAAAAGAAGGGGCCCAGCCTGGAGGGGCAGGTTTGGCTTGGCTGAACCTCGGGAGAGGAGCCAGTCGGCCCGGGGGGCTCTGGCTTGCCTCTTGGAGGTCTCTAGTTTTTGAGCCCCCATACCAGGAGCATACTGAGAGCTAGAGGACCCCCAGCCTGGCAGGCAAGCTCTCCTTCAGCCGCTAAGAGAGGAGAGGAGGCCCAGGTAGGGGAGGTGGGAGGTGGGTCCCCAGGTCCCCAGGCTGGTCAGCAGTTGGGCGAGAGGCACCCAGATGCTTGGACCCCCAGGCTGCCCTCCCCACCTGCCCATCCCAGGCTGGCTCACCCTGTCCCCTTCTTCCCCCTGCTCCTTAGGGACAATTGGGACACCTGCCCCTCCCTGGCCTAGGTCTTCAAGTCCTTCCTGGAGTTCCACCCCCCCACCCCAAGGAAGATGCTGGACTTTGTGGACTGCTTGGAGGGATGGGGTTCAGCACTATCTGGGTCCCCCTTGCATTCTCTTCCCGCCTCTTTCTCTGACCTTCTCCACTGGCGGGTGCAGGCTCTGCGGGGTCTTCCTGCCTGTTCCCCCGTGGTCTCCAGAACTGAGCTAAACATGGCTCTAGCCCCGGATTTTAGTCAGGAGGTTGGCTTCTCCATCTTCAGCGTACTCTGCTTGCAGGGCACTGAGTGGCCAATAGAAAGGGTAGGGACAGCTGGTGTCCTGGAGGCCGGGGACAACCTGGCTCTGAGACCTGGGCTGGGCTGCTCTCCCTAAGCAGGTGTCCTTAGATCCAAAAGAAGAGATTGGAAAGGTCCTTTCCAGATTCCAAAGAACCCATAGTAACCTAGGGGCCACTGTGTGCTCATGGGGTGTACAGAAAGAGGGAACACCTTTTTTTTCTGCTTGGGGGCCCAGTTTCTCTTTAGGAAGCTGACTTCTGAGCTCAACCATTTACTAACCTCCTTTACCATCTTTCTGCCCTCCAGCCCACCTCCTCCAAATGCAAATAGCTAAGACAGGACACTGCTCCCAAGTCATCCTATCACACCACCCTAGGACGTGTTCGCCTGGCCATTTTTTTTTTTTTTTTTGAGACAGGGTCTTGTCGTCACTAGGGCTAGAGTGCAGTAGCATCACCAGAGCTCACTGTAACCTCTAACTCCAGGGATCAAGCGATCCTCCTGCCTCGGCCTCCCAAGTAGCTGGGACTATAAGTGCATACCGCCAACCTCGGGTAATTTTTCTATTTGTTTGTAGAGATCGGGGTCTCACTCTTGTTCAGGCTGGTCTCCAACTCTTGGCCTCAAGCAATCCTCCCGGCTCCACCACCCAAAGTGCTAGTATTATAGGTGTGAGCCACTGTACCTGGCCTCTGGCCATTCTTAAAACTAGTCCCTTGGGCATGTTTATGAGTGTCCTCTCCTTCCAGTCTGAGCACAGATGGCTATCAGGTAGCAGGTCCCTACCCCTTGGGTTACCAGGTGTGGCAGCCGTTGGCGACCCACCCCCAGAGCCCACTGGCAGAGTAGGGGACGAAGCCTTGTGACATCCCCACCCCTACCTGGTGGCCTCTCCACTGCTGGGGTCCTGGGGCACCTCCCTTGGCTGGCTGGGAGCCCCTGTCAGGGGCAGGCGAGGCTCTTCCTGACGTCCTGCCGGCAACCACTCTCCCGGCTTGGCGTCAAAGGCTGCTGGGGAAGAGGAAAGAGAGTTCAGCCCACATCTGCTCTGGAGCCTCTCTAAGGATGCTCTTTCCTGGGCTGGGCTGTAAAGCCAAGAAAAGCACACACCCCAGACCAGTCCCTGCTGGCTCCCTGACGCCTGTGGCTGAGGGGACTTGTTTACTGTCGTGCAGCCTGGGAACTTGCCAGGCAGGGGGTGCAGCACAGGGAGGCGCAGACCACCCTCCAACCCCCCACTGCCCCACCCCCCATCCAGCCTCCCTGGCTCCTCTCAGCTGTGTTCTCAGCCCACAGAACATGGAACTGTCTCCCTGGGATGCTGCTTGGCACCTCCACAGAGCACGAGACACATTCGTTTATCTGACACTCGAAAGTAATTAGATGTCCGGTAGTTTCATTTGCTAAATCCAACAACCCCAGAGGTGGGGCTCTCCTCACTGAGTCACCTGAGGCTCCTTCAGGCTGAACCCTCCCCCTGTGGCCCCCTGTGCACCCACGGGCCGGGAGGTGCCCTCACCCCCCACTAGCAGCGAGCAGTGCTTTGGCTGAGGCCGCTGCTGAGGCCCAGGCCCTTCCCAGTGGAGCAGACGGAGAGGCCCCGACGGCAGGTCGGGGAACGTGACGTGGGCCTGTTTCTGTGCTTCAGATGCCATGTGCCCCTTTCTGCAGCTCACCTCTCCTCTCCTTCTGCCGCCAAAGGGGTCCACGTCACTGTAGGAGTGTGTGACAGACTCTGGATCCACTACTCCCTTAGTCCAAGCTCCTCTCAGCTCTTGCATTTTAGAAATATCTCTGCTACCTTTGCAATGAGACCTCGGTTTTGTCTTAAATATAAAGGAATCTTCCCTGCAGGTTTCCCTAAACCCATAGCAAGAAGCTTTGATAATTCTCTTTTGGTCCAAACAAGAATCTATTTCTGACATGGAACCCAACGGGTGGCAGGACAGCCTCTACCTGGAACTGGGTCTTGAGCTAGAATTTCAGGACAACTGGCCAGCACTTGTCTGTGCTGTCTGCCCAGGGGGCTTATACTAAGGCCCAGGAGACAACGCGTAGGAATCTAAAATAACGCTTGAGAGGAGCCACACACAAGTGTCGGGACACACACAGGACCCATTCCAACTCCGGGGGTTACGAAGCTGGCACCGGGGCAGGGAAGTCCTCCAGGACTAGGGACTTCCCAGGGCAGGTGAGGGTGGGACGGGGTGGCCCGGAGAGAGAAGGAACTTGTCGGTGAGGTCGTCTTGGTCCAGTCACCCCCTCTCCCCCTCCCCACCGCAGGCAGACTTTCAGAGGCCCCACCAAGGAGCCAGGCTGGGAGCAGCCCTGGGGCTTATCTGTGAGCCCATTCAGACAGGGCTGGGCATTTTTCACTCCTGGGTCTAGAAAATCACAAGGCATGTGATTTTGATCTTCAAGATAGTCTTGGTTGATGGGGAAATGAGAATAGCTTTCCTCAGGCCAAAGTCTTGCCAAATTCTAAGCTGTATTCTTGGCCTTTTCCCTTGGGGACTATTTCCTCCTGGCTCTGCGGGGCTGAGTCCTTTGCAAAAAAGAATGTACTTTCTGGCCCTGCACCCCTGATCGAGCAGTCTGAGGATCCCACAGGCTTCTCATCACGAGTCCCCCTGCAGTGCTGATGGGATGCCTGGTGCCAGGGGTCCTACGGAAGAAATTCTGCATGGACGCGGTGGTTGCCAGGGGGTCTCTGGTGGGGTGGCAAGGAAGCCTGTGGGCAGCAGCTTTGTGGGGCCCAAACCCGGGCCCGACCCGGCTGGGCAGGGTGAGCGAGAGAACGGAGTGGAGGGGAGTGGGGAAGGAATGAGATAGAAGCAGTGCGGCTCAGGGTGCTACCACCCAGCCCAGCGCTGCCCTCTCCCTCCCTCTGCTGAGCCCAGACACGGCACCTGGTGGAGGCCCGTTTCCCATCCGTCCCTCGGACAGAGGCGGTGAGAGGAAGGAGAGGGGTCAGGGAGGCCAACTCGCGAGACAGCAGCCGGCCATGGCCACCGGTGAGCAAGGCCGAGGGCGGCTGTGGACAGGCCCATCCGAGGGGTAGAAGGACGAACAGAATCTGCACCAGGCATGGGGCAAAGGCTGACGAAACGACCTAGAAAGACTTAACCCGGAGGCTTGGTTTCTCCAAAGGGAAAGCTTTTGTCAAGTCAAAGGATTTGCAAGGACTCAGAGTGCTGGCTCGAGGCTCAGAGTAACCTGGCAGGTGGGGGAGCGCAGGGCCCAGGGTTAGTGTCCTGGGTCCCAGCCGGGCTGAGCCAATAGGAGCGGGAGCGAGGAAGGGTCACTTGGAATATGGTCTCAGTGTTCAAGCTGGCTAACAGGGTGCACCCACGGTGAGATTTGGGAAGGGCGCTGCCCTGGCTCCTGCTCCCCCGTCCTGGGTTACAGGGAGAGGCACTGGCAACAGCTCGTGACCTCCAAGGCTGAGTCCCTGGTGGGTGCCCACCCAGTTCTCGCAAGGAGCCAGAATTTGCTGGGCCCTGGACTTTGTCAGGGCTAACATCAATTGTTCTTGAAAGAACAGCAACACCAATATTGCCAGCAAGAGCAGCTGCCACTACTCGGCCATTTCTATTCATGATAACCTCAATGCCTCCATGCTGCAGGTAATGGCCTGATGAAGCTTTCCCAAGGATATGACCGTACCCACAACTAGGGCACGCTGGTGGCCATTTTGGTGAAGGAAAGACGTCACTGCTAAGTTACTCTGAACGCAATGCAGACTACCCTTTAGGAAGTCTGGGCTGCAGAACTTAAGATCATTTCTAACTCAATGGAATTTGGTCGTAATGGCAAAAATAGTTAGATCACCCAAGACCTCCACCGTGGCAGTAGAAATCTCTGGATAAATTATTGAGCTGCTCACCTTTTAGTGAAGGGATATTAATATTTATAGCTCTAATAAAACCCACTTAAAATAACTGCTGATCAAAGTTGGTGAAACCTCTGAAATTGGTCATAATGAAGAGACCCTCCCCAAGTCCCAAGTAACCTGGCCCTGGCTCTGCGGCCGCCTGCTGCTCTGAACCTGGCCTTGGGAGCGTTTGGATCCGATTGTGAGCAGATTATACGGTTCTCAGATGTTTCTCATACTGGAATCTGACCCGCTCCTCTGTTGTTTTTCCTATTTGAATGGAAATTAGAGTCTTATCTGGCCTGCTCATAATCCTTTTAATTTCCTTTCAAAAATTAAAAAAAAACACTTAGTACATTTCTGATTCAAAGGATATGTATTTTTTCTGGCATCTAAAAAATACTTTTATCTCCCATCGGTCTCTGGTTAACTCGACTGGATGTTTCAAAACGCATTTTGGGTCTGAGTTGTTTGTGGCCCTGGTCGCACAGTTCTGACTCGGTCCAGCCTTCTATAATAATACGCGGCCGACCTCGGCCCCGGAATTTGAGGTATGAGAACCGTGGCCATCGATCTACATCATCCTGAGATTCCTCCTCCTAAGTTTCGCGTTAACCCAGCTTTCCCCGGCCAGAGATCTTGCCCCGGCAGCTCCCAGATGTGGGCAGCAGGCAGCGCTCTGAGCAGGGGACGTGTAGGACGAGCCAGCGTCGGGCCTGGCTGTGGGCTCGGGGGCCTGCGAGCCTCCGTGACGCAGGCTGCGGCTCAGACCAGAGAGCTTCCCCGGAGCGGGCACGTGTCTGCCGCTCCTGCTGCTTCGCTAAGATTCTGGACATCACCTGTCCCGCAACCGCCCCCGCTGGCTGCCAAGGTGCTTACATGAGGAGGAAACGCAGGCCTCGGAAGCGCGGGGCTTGCCGTCCTCGTAGACTGCCCGCGGAGCGCCGGGCAGGGTGTGTGGGCAGCCGTTTCTGGCATGGTGGGCCGTCTGGGGAGACATGAGATGGTCCTCCAGCCTGGAGGAAAACATGAAAAACAGCAATAAATATAGATTGCTAGGAGATATGTGACTGCCGGCTGTCGTGAAGCATCACAAACACAGGAGGTAGCCATGCCTGAAATTCTTTTGTTAAGCCGATTTTAGGAGACATTAAAGTTTTTAGGCTAGCTGTGGTGGCTCACGCCTGTAATCCTAGCACTTGGGGGAGGCCAAGGTGGGAGGAGCCCATGAGTTCGAGAACAGCTTGGGCAACATAGCGAGACCTCATCTTTACAAAAAATAGAAAAATTAGCCAGGCGTGGTGGCATGTACCTGCCATCTCAGCTACTTGGGAGGCTGAGGCGGGAGGATTGCGTGAGCCCAGGAGTTGGAAGTTATAGTGAGCTATGATCACACCACTGCCCTCCAGCCTGGGTGACAGAGTGAGACCCTGTCTCAAAAATAAATAAATAAATGAATAAATAAATAAGTAAATTAAAATAAGTAAATTAAATAATCTTTTTAAAGGATATTGGCGGAAACTGAGAGGCTGACCCTGTGAAGTAGTAGCCTTACTTCATCTTTGTGAATTCACGGTGACACAAGGCTTAGTCTGTTTCTAACACACACTTATGTCATACGGCTTTGGGTGACATAGGACCATGACATTTCAACCAAACAACATAAGGCACACATCTGGTTTTCTCCAAGGATGAAGCAGATGAATGAAGGGATGAATCCGGTCAGAGAAGACAATGTGTTGTCATGTTAGCATGGCAAGAGCTGGGCAAGAACTAGACCCGGGAAGAGTTTATTTTCTTATAATGCTGCCTAAATGGTGCATGCGGAACGAGGCCTCTGCATGGCCCAACGTGGCCCCCGAGCCGGTGGAGACTCGTTTGTCCAGCAGACAAGCACTGGGGCCAGGAGTGAGAGACAGAGGAGGCCTGGGCAACTCATGGCAGCGGCAGGCAGGGATTTGGGCAGGCTCCTCAGGGCAGCCTTGACGACAGTCCCCAAGGAAGGCTCTCCAGTTGTGCATACGGCAACGGGGCATTTGCTCCCCCTTCAACAGGAGCCTTTAGCTACCTACTCCGGCAAGGCTTGGTGGGGGACACATGATGACAAACATGTGCCTGTTTAGGGTTGGGCCCTGCAAAATGGCTGTTCTTGAATGTCAATTTCATATGGTTCAACCCAATAGTAAGGAGACACTTAACCACCCTGAGGGGCAGGGAAGGCTTCCCAAGGTGGG
>RJWJ010012939.1:0-40937 GCA_004363605.1 Indri indri
TGCAACACTCCTACGCAGAAACCAGCAGTGACCGAGAACCCAAGAGTCAGTTATACCAGCACGTTTTGCATTTTTAGACAGTGGGAAGGGAGGACAGAAAGGATCTTAGATGCACAGAGTAGTGGTTTAGCCCCATGGATTCCGTTTCATGGAGGTTTCAAAATCTGAATGATATGGAAAAAAACACCAGCAAATTTTACTTAATTTGATATCCTACTTCCCAGATTTTAACAAACTCCCCTTTCCCAATTCCCACCTCCATCCCCAATAAAAAAGGTCTTAAAAAAATCCATTAAGTTTTCTCATTGACAAAATAAGGGGCTTAGTCTTAATCTTCTTGAGTCAGAAATATTTTCAAGAATATGATGAAAAGTATGGATCATTTTCCATAAAAATTCATAGGCCCACAAAGATGAACCTATGCAAACTCTTCCCTAGGACAGTGGTTCTCAACTTGTTAGATCATTAGAATCACCCAGAGAACTTTAAAAACTGTGCATACCTGGACTTCACTTCAGAACAATTGAATCAGTATAGCTCTTGAGGTGACTTTAATGTATATTAATGTTAGGGCTGAGAATAGTGCCTGTAATTGAACACAATGAGAAAAAGTTTAGGAGAAAAGAAAACCAAGAACTGATATGTCCCTAAAGCACCTGACTGGAAGGATAGACTGTAGAGGGAACAAAGCATAAAGAGGAAAGAAGACAAGATGCAAACACCTTGCCCTCATTGCTAATACCAGGCTATCCTTGCTTCCTTCACTCTAAAAACACCACACCTGCTTTGCTTTGTGTGCCCTAAGGCCCACACCACTGGCCACTTCTCCTTGTGTCAGCCTTCTACACTCCTCACCACCCCCAGTCCTTGAAATTTTAGCTCCCAGCTGTCACGCCCTCCAACATTGCTCCTGACAATTCTTGGTGATTTAAATATTCTCATAGTCCTGATATTCTGGCCTGTCAGTTCCTCGACTTCATCTATTTCAAAGATTTTGTTTACACCATTCTCTGTCACTCACTTCCATGGTCGCATCCTGCTAGCCCTTGCCATTATAAATCCTTTTAGTCCCTTTATACCCTCAACTTCAAGCATCCATCCCTGTGACCACCACCTCTTATTTTTCCAGCTTACCCTCTCTAGTGCCCCAACTCCAAAATTCCTTTGCTTCACCTCTTACAACGCACTGATCCTACTATCTATGGATTGTCCCTTACTCCATTCTGATGTCATCACTTCTTTTTGTCCATCATTATCATCATCTCCTTTCTCACTTCATTGTCTCCTCTTGGCCAAAGTGCAACCATAGTTAAATCCACCTCCACACCTGCTCTGTGCTCATATGCACATGGCTGAGCTTGGCTGGAGAGAAATGTGCATTGATGCTAATTGATCTCATTTGAAATGCATGACCATCAACCTCAAGTGGGCTATAGAGTTGCCTGATAATCTCACTAAACTGCCTAGTCCATTCACTCTCCTCACTCCCATATTATTGCATAGCTTATCCTCTCTTCCAATACTTCCTTCCCCATCCTTACTCTCCGCTAATGACCTTGCTTCCATTTTCTTTGAGAAAATAGAAGCACCCAGAAGGGAACTTCATGCTGCCACCAACATATCTACCCACCTAGCTGTATCTGCACCCACATACTCAGCTCTCCTTCTGTTACACTGGAGGAACACTTTGTGCTCCTGTCTGCGTGCGAGCCCTCCACTGTGCTCTAGATACCATTCCCACTTAATCACTCAAAGACATCACTGTGGCAATTCTCTCCCCATTCCTCTGTTATCTTCGATTTCCCCATTTCTAATGGTCATTTTCATTAGCATAAAAACAGGCTATTGCCCATCTTAAAATAGTTTTGACCACCCAGTCCTCTCTGTTATTTCATTTCTCTGCTCCCGTTGACAGCAAAGCTCTTTGAAATAATTATCTCTTCCTGCTGTCTCTATTTTCTTTCCTTTCATTCTCTCTTAAACCCACTTTTAACTGTTTGTCCTCACTAATTAATTGAAATAGCCCTTTTCAAGTTCACCAATGACTTCCCCATTGCTATGTCTGTGTCACTTGCAGACTACATCTTTCTTCATCTACCAGCATTTCATTGGGTCAGTCACTTGCTTCACTTGCCTTCCACTCCTTTGGTTTTACTCCCTTGTGAGTGTGCATTTCTTCTCAGTTCCCTTGGCTGATTGCTCCTCATTACCCCAATCTTTAAACTTTGCAGTGTTTAAACTTTGAGGCTTAATTTTCATACCCCCTCTTTTCATAATCTACACTAACCCCATCGGTGATCTCAACTGGCTTCTGTGCTTTAAACACCAGATGCATGTGGATCACTCCCAGATTTATCTTTATACCCTTCCCGAACTCCAGACTTGTACATCTAACTGCTTCCTTGCATCTCTACTGGCTGTCTCTCTGCCTAGGATGTCAGTCCAGCAGATATTCATGACTGATTTCCTCACTTCCTCTATTAGGCCTTCCCTGTGCACATTGTGGAAAATAGCATCCACTTCCAGCCCCCACATACCCTAACCTCCATTGCTTTTCTTCTCCTAAGCAATTATGAGTGTCTGACATACTTTACATTTTATGTTATTATCCATTCACTATCTGTCTCTACCCACCAGAATATAAGCCCCATGAGGGCCAGGATTCTTGGTCTATTTGCCTGGCACGAAGTATGTATTCTATGAATATTTATTGAATAAATGGATGATCTAAAACTCTAGATTCTGAAAATCAATGGAAACATAGACAGTGTCCCTCCTTGCATGCTAGATCATTAACAAAGAAAATTTAAAGGCATTTTATAGAATCTCCCCATTTGCCTGAGGAGTGGCAGCTCAAAATCAGCCCCTTGAGACCCAGTGACTGGATAGAAACCTGGCCAGGGGAAGCTTGTTTTTTTAAAAGCATCGCTTGGGAGGGATACTCCACATCTGGCCTGGGGGTGTGCCTGTGACAAGTTGGGCCACAGTTCCCAGAGTGGATCCTGTAGGATCCTTGTCCCCCTGATGCTCCATGAGGAAGGGTCTCTGTGGCCACATACACAGTCTTGGAAAGTCACAGATGTAACAGCATGTTAAACAGTCAGAACACCCTGAAATAAAGGAGCCTGGCTTGGTTCTTTCCCCATGCATAGTTAATCAGAGAAAACTTTTATTCATAATGCCTTACTATTTATTTGAAATATACTTTTAGAAACTCCAAATCAGACAGAATAGGATGAATCAGAACCTATAGGGATAATGCTCCTCTGCACACACTAAA
Organism: Indri indri; assembly: GCA_004363605.1. Taxonomy (NCBI): domain Eukaryota; kingdom Metazoa; phylum Chordata; class Mammalia; order Primates; family Indriidae; genus Indri; species Indri indri. The sequence goes on from RJWJ010012939.1 coordinate 3,281, forward strand.
CCAACCCACTTCAGCTACTTTTGTGAGAAAATACTAAGATTTGAGTAGTTAAGAAAAGAAAAAAGGAAAAAAAAAAAAAAAAAAAAGACCTGGGAGTGGGAGTGGAGCAAAGCTGAATTGAGTAGGCTTTGGACCAAAAGAAACTCCTGTCGGGCTGCAGTGTCATAAGAATGACTTATAAAAGCTGGAATTTTTTGTTTGTTTGTTTTGCCATTATGAGTGTTAATAAATTTTGGTTACCACTTGGGGTCACCATGGCTGGTGCAATGAGATAGGCGAGGGCAAATCACATCACTGGGTGCTGACTTTTAGTTCATAAGCAATCTCTTGTTACAGGGAATATGAAGGATAAAGTTGGAAGGAAATATTGATAGGAATCTTAATTAGACACAACCATCCTGAAAAGCTTGTGGAAAGAGGACAGAACTCTGCTACTATCATTGCCTTGGTGAGGAAGGATGAGTTTATTAACTGACTATACATAAATGAAACTCTCAAGTTTTTTTCCACACTTGCTTCTGGAAGCCTCCTCTTGTTCCTGCACACTCCACCTCTTGAGTCATTTCCTAGCCAACTGTCACATAATGTGTGTGTGTGTGGGGGGAGGGCAGGTGTAGGGCCTGGGAACTGTCCCAATTTGCCATACCCAATGCAGCAGTGTCGCCACATTTAAGAGCAGGTGTGGCGAAGAGCTGCAAGGTCTAGAGAAAAACAGGGAAAAAAATGATGGTATTATTGGAAACTAGATCCTATAAGAAAATATTAAGCCAGTTTGGTTAAAAAGTTAAAGAAGAGACTACATGTTGTCTTTAAATATGGGGTGTTTTATTTAAGGATGTGAGCAATTGTGTTGCTGTGGCAGAATTTGGAGACATAAAATAAATTACAAGGTAGATTCACCAATTTTGACAATATTTTTTTTGCATCTCTTAGAGCTAAGGTCCAAACGAGAATTCTATAGACAACTTACACTTTGGAGAATTTGTAGGTCACAATAACTGTGGTTTTGCAAACCAGTTGGAACCAGCTCTTCGATGGGTGCCCTCTGGCCCCTCTTAGTTGGTTTCGACAGCTAAGGGAGCTCGTCTTCCACACTGTCTTAAGTGGCATTCCCTAGCAGGTGATTTAACTGTATAGTTCAGTGTTTCAGTCTTACCTCAATAGGGATAAATTCACTTTTCATCAATCTACCTTAGAAGGACTTTGCTAAATGAATTCCAAAAGTACAAATTAGAAGTTCATGAAGAGAATTTAATTAAGATTTCACTCCATCTTTAATACTCCTTAAATGCCTGCTTACTTGCTTTCTGTTCTGTTTCTAAAGCATTCATGTTCAGAGCCCATAGGATCTCAGGGGTAAGCTGTGGCTCTCCCAGACTGAAACCTCCATGAAACACGGTAGGAGGGGCACAGAGAGGTGCTTTAGCTGCTCTGGCAGTTGGCAATCGCATCTTTGTGAGACCACCACTCTGAAGACCCTGACTGAGCTGTGCGGGAAAGTCGAAAACAAAACAGCTCTTCACACATGATTTTACCATTTAATTAGAAAATAACTTATTTCTCAGTTTTGCACTGCTTTTTAACACATGCCCTGTGAGTAAAACAAAACTAGTGTGTGTGTGTTTATATATATATATATATATATATATATAAACTATAACAGCAAGTGACTTTTGAAACAATGAAGCTGACTACTAGATGAGTTTATAAGCTAGAAATCTTTAAAATATTTTCCATATATGGTGGGTTGCAGTAATGGCCCCAATTTTCATGCCTCTGTCTAGTCTTCCCTTTTGGTGATAGCCTTCCATACGGATTCTGGGCCCAGCCATGTGATTTGCTTTGGCTAATAAGACAGTAGTAAACTTGGCCCCAGCAAAGGCTTGGAAAAGGATTTGCTCGTTTCCACTTCCTCTCTTGGACCCCTGCCAACACTGCCAAAGCGTGCCTGCTACCCTGTGGAGGGATGTGAGAGCCGTATTAAGGACAGCTGAGTTGTCCTGGCCAAGGCCAACCTGCCATAGACAGCAGATGCACGAGCAAGCCCAGCCAAGGTCAATTAAGCCTACTCCAGAGCAGCAGAGCCATGAAGCCATCCCGTAGATTTGTGAGAAATAATAAGTGGTGGCTGTTTTTGACCACTAAGTTTTGGAGTCGTTGTTTACATAACTGTGGCTAGCTGATACACTGTCTTCTGCTTAGGTGCATTAGGGTTGCATCCACTTGAGTAATTATTTTTTATGAATCTCTAGAGGCCATTTTGGGGAGCATGTCATGGTGTAAGTGCAGACAACAATCATTTGATTCAGGTAAAACTGTCTGCCACTTGACTCTCCTCTAGAAAGGCAGCGAGTGTCTGCAGGGGTATTATTAATATTACTACAATAGTGTGAGGAGATAGAGGGAGCAGCTTTGTTGCGGCTTACAGATGAATGCTTTTATTTACTACGGGCAAGTGACCCCTGGGTGTTGTAATTGGGTGAGTGGCAAATGTGGATAAACTGAGTGGTAGTGAGATGAGTGATGATACAACTCTGGTAGGTAGAAGATGGGGATTGGCTGCCCTGGTTTTCCAGAGATACAGAATCACATTGACTACATGATGATGATGATGTCTCATGATTATTGAGCACTCACTATATTTCGGTCATTGTACTACATGCTTTACATGAATTCTCTCATTTTTTTTAATAACTCTATGAACTAGGTACTAGTTACTATCATTAGCTCCGTTTTACAAGTAAAGAAACACTGAGTGCAGTGGCTCAGGCCTGTAATCCTAGCACTTTGGGAGGTTGAGGTGGGAGGATCGCTTGAGGCCAGGAGTTCAAGACCAGCCTAGGCAACACAGTGAGACCCTCATCTCCACAAAAAATTAAAAAATTAGCCGGGCCTGGCGGTGCACATCTGTAGTCCCAGCTACTCAAGAGGGTGAGGCAGGAGGATTACTTGAGGTCAGGAGTTTGAGCGAGACCCCATCTCTACAGAAAATAGAACAATTAGCTAGGTGTAGTGGTACACACCTGTAGTCCCAGCTACTCAGGAGGCTGAGATAGGAGGATTGCTTGAGCCAAGGAGTCTGAGGTTGCTGTGAGCTATGCCACTACACTGTATCCCAGGCAACAGAGCAAGACCCTGTCTCAAAACAAACAAACAAAAAATCAAAACCAAAACACAATGACAACCCCCCCCCCCCGCCGCCCCGAACAAACAAGTAAAGAAACTGAGGCTCAGAGAGCTTCTTCAAGGTCAAGCTGTGCTTAAGTCACAGAGCCAGGATCAAACGCAGACAGTCTGGTTCCAAAGCCGATGCTTTTGACCTGTCTACCATATAACCAAAATACAGGGTGTCCCAAAAGTCATCATACATAGGGAAAACAGGACACTGTAGCTAAATGTATCACAAAATATTCATTACAAAATTTTTCCTTTGGAGACCACAAAGTCCTTTGGTGACTTTTGGGACATCCTGTACTTATTATTTCAGACAAGAAAAAAAAAAAGCAATCTAGTCTAACCTCTTCTTTTAACAGATGGATGACCGAGAGCCAAAGTCTCTGGTATAGAGATTCTTTGGCTAATAAGGATTAAAGGAACTCTGCCCACTCTTGGTCCAAACCACCAAAAGCTGAACAAAACTCAAACTGTTTTTGTGAGTCTCCATCTAAGGCCAGCCTCCACTATAGGTATGCCTTTCGTGTACTGCAAAATGGTGCCCAGGTGAAGGTTGTGTAGGGGCTAAAATCTGGAGTGCACTCCCCTCACCAAACCCAGTGCCCCAGCATGGGTCTTCCTCCTCACAGAGGAAGAGGCAGTTTTGAAAATAATTATTTTACAGAGAGAGAGAGCTATTTTGTTGTGTGTGTGTGTGTGTGTGTGTGTTTTATTTTCCACAAAAGCACCACATGTACCAGGAAGTCCCTGCCAAAACACTTGGAAGTTGTGCCCAATGAAATACAGCTAAACAGCTTCCCATTTTTTCACACATGAAAAAAAATATAGGAGAAAGTATGAATAGTTGGTGCTTGTTGAATGCTTGTTGAACAATACTTGTTGAATGAATGAATTTTAAATGAACAAAGATGTCCTCATTATGCACAGACACATAGGGACCAAAGCACATGCAACACACAAATTTGTAACTGGAGCCAAAATCCACGGCCCCAAATAATCCATGGGAAATAAATGACACAATCTAATTTCTGCACATTTTTAAAAAAATTAAAAAAAATTATATATACTGCTTTCCTGAGACATCACCTTATTTCTATAATTTCTATATTTTTATATAAATATTATATTTCTTATTTCTATATTTCTATTTCATGAAATTCAAACTCAAAGAAACTATAGGCTGTATTATTCCCCATCTGAATTTATTCCCCAGCAACCTGTGTCTCTTTTAGAACAGATGAAACTGATTGTCCTTGCCAAGCTAGGTGGCTTGCATTACAAATTTTAATGTTTCACAAGAAACCGAGGCAAGCCAATGGCTTCCTCTATTCTCACATCCTTCCCCACCGTGGCCCACACCTCTGCTGACTGCAGCGTTCTGAACGGAGTACTCATAAAGGCCACTCTTCCCTTTCTGCCTCTAATAACCCGGTGTAACAATTATGGTGAGTAATTTCCTTACCACTTCTGTTGTTAACAAATGCTAGTAATGCTGCACGATACAGATCAAGCACAGCTACTGAAAAAGAAACTACACAAATTATTTTTTAAAGTTATCATCAAAAGAAATGCTTTTCTGCAGGAAATTTTTTTAACCGCTCATGGCATGTGCCTAGCCCTGCTCAAGTGACCGCTTCTTTATTAATTAACAAATGCATCTGCTTCATGAATGGAAACAGTCATCTTATCTAGGTACACTTGCAGGCTTTTTGGGGGGCGGATGTAACTGCAGGGCAGTCACCATCATCGTCTTCTAGAACCTGTGCTATCTATTTTCATGACACCTAGGTTAACAGACTGTGGGTGGTCTCCTCCCATTTTGATGCACACTAAATCTTATTCTTTTTGGCAGGAATCAGGATTGAGCTGGTGATTGTTTTCCTCCAATATCTAATTATATTTCCTGTATGTGCTAATAATCAGTTACTTCATGCATTTACTCAATCATTCATGCAACAAATATTTATTAAGGGCCTTTCTGCATCAGGCATTGTGCCAGGCCATGGAAAGACAGCAGTGAGCAAAACAGTCACATGGGGTCCTTACATTACACTGTGACAGGAGGCAGTAATCTGAGGTTCTCTTGCCTAAAATTGAGTGAAAAAAATGAAGAAAGAATTTAACTCAATATTATCAAGATGAATTCTGATGCACGGCCTAATAAAAGAATGCCAACAGCATGTTAAATGGCTGAAGTTCTTGTTCCATAATAATTCTTCCAATTAATACTCTTAGGTGAATTCAAAAGTAACTAATATTGTCCTGACTTTTGTATCTTGCTAGTGTTTTACACTAATGGGTGTTGTACAAACCTTTCTCCAAATTCGTGTAAGTCTAGATTATTTTTACTGAAGCTTCAGTCATAGCATGATGCTAAGTGCTTGCTCATGATTGGGATCTCAAAAACAAAAATCATTTCACGAACAAATGCTATACCTCTACCTGTCGCTTATCATATAAAAATCATGACATGCTCTTAGGTCACTAGCAGCAAGTCTGCTACAGAAATGATGGAAGGAAACTCAATATGTCTGAAAACTAATCTCAAATGATATCGGTCTGATCATGATTTACTGTCATTTTCACACATAAAGGCCAGCGTGCTTTCATTTTCTCAAGCACATGTGTAATTATGGTTTGGCTCGTGCCTTCACAGAGCAGTGACCTGATAGTATCTACAGAAATACCAAATACACACTCAGTCTCAATAAATGTTTTCTGATGACATAATGCTTCCTATTTATTGTTGTAAATGGCAAGTCATTTTATCTTTCAGACTGGCACATTTTTATGGTAAATGCTGAATAATGAATTAAAGAATCCTCAACTTAGACTTAAAAAAATTCCTTGAAAGCAGTTTTGTCATTTTACCTCCTAATTTTCAGAATGCTATTTAATCTGCCAGTGACTAAGCTGCAGGAAAAATCTCTTCTTTTGTTGTTATGTAAAGGAAAATGTGGGTGGAGAGAATGAGGTCTAGTGTGCATCCACCTCGTGATGTGGACTGTCCAAGACGGAGGAAAAAGGAAATCTCAGCCCTCCTTGGGTAGGGAGATGAGGTTGCTTAGAATTCCATTTTTGGGGAAGTCCACCATGGTTATGTAAATTCTCAAGTAGCAAATTGACTCAGCATGTTCCTATGCCACAGACCTCTTAGGTGACGTATGCTAAGTACACGTCATTTGCCCATTTGCTCTCACTAGGTGACAGGGAAACCATGTATTTTCCCCCACCTCAAACACACACAAGGCGGAAGTATACTAAGCTCCCCTGTTGGTCTTGTTCTTATTCATGTTTCTAACAATCAAGACATTCTGCACCTGACCTTAGCTATTAAGTTGAATTCTTTTCACCTTTCCGCCATAGTATTCCCATGAGCAATTATAGATAATCCTCCTTTGCCAAAACACTTTTCTTATCTCTTGTGTAGCCAGGAAAATTGTTTTACATATTATGAGTCTGTTTAGGAATTGACTGGGATTGGCAAAGTTCTAACCACAATATTCCCCAAAGCTTACATTCTACTGAGCAAATAAATTTAACGTCAGAGGTGACAGCCACCACTATCAGATTTTTAAAGTATGATCTGCAAGAAAGTTTTTTTTAAATTCCTGAAAATAGTAAATCATGTCTATTCCTAACACTAACAGAAATCATCCTAAGCTGCCTCATTATCACCCTGTTAGTAGCAATCTTGGTGTCTTAGCAGTAACCATCACATTGCCACTTATAAGTGTGATGTTGGGCGAGTTTCTTAAACTCTCTGTGCCTCAGGTTTCTCAGCTCTAAAATAAATGACAATAGTAGTTACCTCACAAATGTGAGGATTAGGCTTATTGTATGTCATTGACTCCAAGTTGCCATTGATTGTAGGAGGCAGTCTGGTTTCAGAGATACTAATATATGAACATAGTTTCCAAGAATTGATGGAATATGGAATAACTAAAAGATACATAAGTACAAAGCTAAGAATAATGCCTGGCACATAGTATGTGCCCAATAAATGTTAACTGCGATTATCTATTAGCAACCCATGGACCACGGTGTACGAATGGGCCTGCCAAGCCTCCTGTGCGCCATGACATGTATGGCTTCCCCATCGGAGGCGGGACACCTGGAGCCCATCCTTGTCTTAGCACAGGCAAGTGACTCCACCACCGTGGGGCTCCGTAAACAGGGGAGTAGACTAATCATTTTAAAACTTTTTCTTTTTATTATTATTAATAGCAGGTAAATCTTTTTTCCAAACTCAATCTTACACAGGACCCAATGTGTAAAACAGGTAAAAGAGGATTTTCGCCGGTTAAAGCAGGGGTGGGGCTACAAAGCTCTGTCCAGCTCTCCTCCCCTTTACCTGCAGGGAAGCCCCTCCGAGGAGTCCTTCCAGGGCAGTAATATCACCTTGTCGTCATAGTAAGATAATGAGTCTCCTAAAACTCCTGCAGGTGTCTGTTAATTAATTACTCTAAACCTTGTCATACTTTACCTTACGGTGTGGAATCATTCGATACCCAATCCAATTTGTGCATTGCACAGAACACTTTCAATTGTACTTTTCTCACTTCCCTCCCCTTTGGTCTCTAAACTCCTTCCAATCTGTCTCATGTACCTGAGACAATGCTTTCATCTCAACCTTGACCCTTCCCCGATTTAGTTTAATGCTCTCAGAGGACACAACATGAAGGATGTTGAACTTCCATTTCACATAAAGCTTTCTGTTCTCAAGGATTTTTTATTCTAACGTCTTTTTCTTGAAACTCTCCTTGAACTCTGTCTCAGAAAGCCTCTGCTCAATAATAAATTCAGCTTAACTGTTTTTATATCTCAATTATGAGGGAAACATATGCCTATCATATAATCTTCTTTTCCTGGATTATCCACATACTACTTAGCAGATAAATGAAAACAGAAATATACTGTTCAGTATCCCACACAAAATTGTAGAAAGTTTTCTTCCCTGGTGGTGACTGTTGGATTTGTGTATGTGTCAGTGACTTAGGTTTGGTATGCGTTATATGCAATGTAGGAGCTAACTGCATGGCAGTTCCCACAGAGGTCTATAGTTGTGGCAACTCAAAGAACTTTGAACACAAAAGAGCGCTTTAAACACAGAGAGCAATTAACAAAAGGTAAGAGAATGCTTTCTAAAATAAAACTGCTCTTTAGAGACTCAGAAAGTAAACATAGGATATTTCCAAATTATCTTCTCCCCAGATACTAAGCAGATATTGCCTTTTTACCTTTTTACAGTTTTTTCATGACTTAACATTGCCATAGTCTCTCTTTGTGCCCTTCCTTTGGCTCTCGCTTTGCTGCAGCAGTAGGTCCAGTCGTCATCTGCGGCTTATGTACCATGCTCTGTAAACCTGTATCTTGCTCTTGCCCTATAATCCTATCTTTCTGTCTTCAATAAATCAGAAGAAGTCAAACAGTGTTGTTTTTCTGTAAGAGGATTACTGATTCAAGGAAGGGGAAAAAAACAAAGATCAAATACCAAATGTCGTTTAAAAGAGCCTCTCTCTGCTCCTTAGAGAGATTCTAGCGTTCAATTCATTTTTGCTTTAAACAAACATTTGGAGACTAAAAAGCTTTAATAAAACAATCGCAATATTTAATACTAATATTAATATAATAAATAAAATATTTAATAATATTAATATTTAAAATTTCAGTTTCATGGTATGGGGATTTGAACAAGAAACAAACTGTGATAGAAGAAAATGAAGCAAGGGAAAGAAGAGAAGAAATCTGGGATGGATTAGCAACAAAAGAGGACAGATGAATGGAGAGATGCAGAGAGGAAGCAAAAAGGAGACGAAGGGAGAGGGAGATAGACACTCAGACTTTGCTAGGTTCTGTGGCTCATTTGGGTTGTGGCCTGCTGACAGTCCTCACTCTCAATGACTATTGGTAACCTTCTTCAGCCACCTTAATCCTTACATTTCTAAGGCCTAAATGTAAATATTTCTAGATGTTGTTGAACACCAACTCCATTAAAAATTATTCCCTGACCACAGCAACAACACAGTGGTTCCAAGAGCTGGATAAATCAAGTCAAGGGCCAGGGAGGCCCTCATCTCCGTCATGTCATTAAAGCTTCTGGTTGATGCACATACTAATGACAGAAGTAACAGGACAGCTTTTGCTAAATATGCTGACATGACCCGTGATGACAACTGTGGATATCCAAAAGCATTAAACCACCCATCTCTTAATTTCATATTTACTTTTAGTTGGTTCTCCTTATAAGCATGCTTCTTTTGTCTTTCTCATTTTTTTTCTTCCTCTGCACTGATTTCCTCCTCGGTGTGCATTGTAAAGTTCCGGGAGCTACCTGGAGCAAAAGATGAATGTTCTGATATTCTCATCAGCATGAGAAGGCTTGAAAAAATATGGAAAGTGAACCGCGATTGATTAAATAAATGGAAATAACATGTATGGCCTTTAAGCTGTCAAGATAGCTGATTTCCTTGATTTCCTCATTGATTTTGTACACATTATTCAAGATCCAAATGATTTCAGAAGTTTGTTCATTTCTTTCTCTCTTCTCTTATGGATATAAAACTCTGGAAAATTATTATCGAGTCTTACATGGAACCAGGTTGTCAATGGGTAAAGCAAATGAAAGAGAGAGAATTGAATATTCCAACCCGGATTAGAAGCTGATTATTTAATTAACCAGATATACATTTAAATTCTAGATACCACCAAAAGTAATTTTGGAAAGGACTCTCTTCCTTACCCCAAACCCGTGTGTCAGAAACATCTTCACTGAGGTCCAGTCCCTTTACTGGGTCTCATGCACTGCACATGCTGATCAGTTATAACCCAATTACATTGGCAATGGAGGTAGTTTCCTGTTGCAGAGAGAAGAGGTCGAGGCTCTGGAGGCAGTTCCCTCAATCACTCCAATGTGTTTTACTTAACTTCTTTGTCTTAATACTTTGGTTTCTCATCTGTAAATAGGGATAATCATAGTACCTACTTCTCATGTTGTTGCTTTAAATGAGATAATATCTATAAAACACTTAGCTACATAAGTGTTTGCTAGAATAATTATTAATGTCTTTTTGATTGGTCCAAGATCTTTTCTCAGAAGGAGCCATCCATCCTCTTTATTAGCAGCAGAAGAGTCTATCAGGTATAACTATTTCTCAGTTTACAGGCTGATTTCAGGGCAGCCTTGGAACCCCTTGGGCAAATCTCACAGAGTCTGTGTTCTCCTGTCTTCTACTTTGTTAAACAGTCACTCTTGCTTATAAAGCTACCATGTACCCTGTACACAGAGAATTCATATTTGAAGAATTCAAGTAAAATAAACCATGCAACACTATAACTGTAGTGAACACAATTGACTTTTGATGGCTCAGATGTCAGTTCAGGATTCTGTGGTGCCATGTCCCCCTGGGTGTGATATAAGATTGGATCTATATATGGATCATAATTATACTTGATATACAAACTTTGTTCTAAAAATAAGGGTGTTCAGCGGGCTCATGAATCCATTGTTGCATAGGACATTGTCTATAAACTGATTCAATCATGATCAACCATAAATGTATTATATTCCAAAAAAGAATTTGACAGTTTTGATTAAATGCAAATTCATTTAAAAGCACTCCTGAATTCATTATGACCCCTTGGCATTAGAATTCCTCAATCAAGAGGAACACTAAACCAATTACTACCATTTATTGTTTTAGAAGGCGAGACTTTCTTTTCTATTAAACTGAGGTCCATGCCATAAAATATAAGATTCTCAGATACAATAATATGAAAATTTAAAACCTTTGTATGGCAAAAGATATCACAGAGAAAATAATTTCACCATGTTAAATGTACCTTTAATAGAAAAAGAGCCCTTGCATATAAATAAGAAACAACTGAATAGATGGGCAGAGTACAAACAAGGCTGTTTACAGAAAATTAAACACACTGATGAAAATATGCCAGATCTAACTATTGATCAAATAGAAACAAACCAATGACAGGATACTATTTTTTTGCCCTAGCATGTTGGCAAATATTTAAAATATTCATAATAAAGTATTGATGAGAGTGGGGGAGGAAAGAAAACTGTGTTGTTGGTAGAGTGTAAATTGGTGTGACCATGTCAGAGGGAAATTTGGCAGTTTCTATTAAAATTTTAAAATTTTAAATCTTTCCACACAGGAAGTGAAATTCAGGCTATATATCCTAAATATAATCCTAAAGGAATATATTTTGCATATGCTTAGAGATATAGATGTCCAAGGATATTCATTGCAGCATTGTTTGTAGTAGATAAAAAATGAAAACAATCTAAATGTTTATCAGTAAGGTCACGAATAGATAAATTATTTCTGCCAAACAGTGGAATATTAATCCAGTTATTTAAATGAGATGGCCCTGCATGTGAATACTGTATGGATTCCTGTCCCTTGACAGATGTTGAGCGAAAAAAAGTTAGAGAATATGTATGGCAAATTAAATTTTCATGTAAAAAAATCCCCACATTTTTCTATGTTTGCATCTCTATGCCATTTATTTCTTTGTTTCCATCTTCATATATAATTCTTTTTCCTTCAGTCTCTCTACACCTATCTATCCCTTTATTGTTCTGTGTACATAGGAAAAGAGTCTCTTAGAATGATACATAGAGGCCAGGTGCAGTGGCTCACGCCTATAATCCTAGCACTCTGGGAGGCTAGATCACTCAAGGGTAGATCACTCAAGGTCAGGAGTTCGAGACCAGCCTGAGCAAGAGTGAGACTCCGTCTCTACTAAAAAATAGAAATAAATGATCTGGACAACTAAAAATATATATATATAGAAAAAATTATCTGGGCACGGTGGCGCATGCCTGTAGTCCCAGCTACTTGAGAGGCTGAGGCAGGAGGATCGCTTGAGCCCAGGACTTTGAGGTTGCTGTGAGTTAGGCTGACGCCACGGCACTCTAGCCCGGGCAACAGAGCCAGACTCTGTCTCAAAAAAAAAAAAAGAATGATACATAGAAAACTCTCAAGAGTACCCCTAAGGAGAGAAAATTAGGGAAGAAAGGAGAGTAATTTTATATTTTGCTTTTTAATGTATATAATTATATGTTTTTTAATTCTTTGTTTTATAATACACATGTATTACTTTTGTAAATAAAAAGATGAAAAGCAGTAGTTTTCCAAAAATAATCCTTATTCCTGGAAACAGAAATAACTGGTCCAGAATGTGGATCATAGTCTGCCTGCAGGCTCCTCTCTGTACGATCTTGCTGCTGCCACTTGGGAAAGCACGGGGAGGAGGTTCCTTTTCAGGTTCCTATAATTAGTCCTATTAACGAGGGCTCAGCAGACATCTCAGGAAGAAGACACTGCAAAGGTTACTATTGAACTACTTTATTTTTATTACTGTGTGTTGGGGGGCTGCAGGGCCAAGAGAGAAGGTGGTATAGCCATCCACCACCCTGGGGATGGAAACAGAGGCAGGCCTTGAGTCCAGAGAGCAGAGGATTTCCCTGCCCATAGGTGCTAGACCGGAGGCTAGGAGAGCCGGGGGAATCCTGTCTCGTCTCAGGGTGTGGGGCTGGAGGGAAACCAAGCTGAACAGGGCACATCTTCCAGTTCTTTTTCTTCCTGCTCTATGCCTAGTGGTCATGGACTGAAGGACATCTGATCTCTAGCCTCACTGATGGGGATCACAGGAGACTAGACACGTTAGAGTCAAGTTCTGAGGAGAGGGCCTGTGTGGCTGCCCGAGCTCCTCTGGACCCAGCACGTCAGCAACAGGACTGTGCTTCCAAAAAGTGGGTCTGTGTGAATGTGAGCTAAGACACCTGTCCCCGAAGAGCCCAGGCTTAGGGTATCATAGACTGACCCACCTGAGTTTACTACCAGCATAGAGGCCCTGTTCCCAGAAAAGCCACCGTGGATGAGCAGCATCAGTGAGTGCCCCTCCACTGCACGGTGTATTCACTGACCACCAGACCATGGGGCCGCCAGCAACGAGAGGTAGGGAACACAGGGGCCTGAGAAGGCTTTTGTTTTTCTCTCTCAAGACAACAGTGAGTGTCCAGGACTGACCCTTTGGTCTACGTAAGGCCCTGGCCTTCTTGGAATGCACAATAGTGAATCAGAGTCATTAAATTTGAATATTAGAGGGAACTGCCCTTGTTATGTAATAATGGGTTTTATAAATATATATAGACGCATACACATGACTTTCACATATGTTCTAGAAAAAAAATCAAGCCAATGATATCAATATATGCACTGAGAGAAGAGGAGCATTCAGGGCAGGTTTTACAGAGAGACTTGGGCAAGTCCTTGAGGACTCTCCTTCATTTTTCTTTCTCAAGTTAAACAAGTTAGAATAGTCTCAGTTGTTATCTGAACATTGTTGGAAAGTACAAAAACTGTCTTGAATTATTTTAGTGAAAAATTTCCTCCAGTTAGAGCCCTCCTATGTAAGGTTCATACCAGCCCAGAGACAAGCCACCTGTCTGAATACCTTTAGTGTGTAGTAGTGGTACATATCACAATAACTTAATATAACTCTAAACACTGCAGGCCTCCAGAACATCTGATTCTACCAGTGAGGGGCCAAAGCAAGTGAAAGCAGAAAAGGAATATTTGACATGTAGTGGTCACAACGGAGAGCTAAGGACAGGGCAAGGGAGTTGGGTACAAACAGTACCCAGCACAGTTTTAGACCTGGCACAGCATTCCCCACGCAAAACCGTTCATTTTCAGATTTCAACTCCTCCTGTTTATTCCTCTCACCCCTAGTCTGCTCCTCCCTGGCTGGCAGCATTCCTTCAGTTCCCTGGCCTCATGTCTACCCAGACCAGGTATTCCACACAGTCCATTAGAGAAAATTCTTGACATATGTCCATAAATTCCCTTGGATAGATGACTAAAGCTTTATGCTCTCATGGTAACGACCTTGGTTGTACTCCTGGAAAGAACACATCTAGTAAAACTCATCACCTTACTCCAAGGTACCAGATAAACACGGAAGCTAAGTAACAGCAGTTTGTTTGCTGCACAAGTGGGGCTTCAGCCAATCTGCTGCCTCTCACCTTCTGCTGATTAGAAATTCTGGAGCTGCCATACTTGTGCACAATAGTGTGCACGGGCTGAAGAACAATGGTTCACATTGCCTTCCACAGAAATCTCTAAAGCCCGAAAAATAAAAACAGCAGTTGCATGACATTTCCTTTGAGAAACTGATGAAATTTAAGGTTTTCTTCTTCCCATAAATATAAACACAAAATTTTGCAAATAATTTCAGGAGGCTCATGGACCTATGAAACACATTTATAGAGCCCTGGCAGTCCACAGATACCAAGGTAAGCTCCTTTGTGTTAATGGGAAAGGACCAAGGGAGGAGTAGACACCAGAGTTTTTAAATTCCTGGGCTCAGATGGGCCACGTATAAAAATGAGAAATAGTTTGTTATTTATTCTCTTTCCCTTCCTTTTTCCTTCCTCTTCTCTTCCCTTTATCTCCCTCCTTAACAATAAATCCTATATCCTAGTCTTGCTTTTTGCCTGGATATAACTAGTCACTGTTGAGGCTTAAGTGTGACACTTACAGACAAAATACAGTCAGTTCTGCTATAATGTGACATAGATGTTTCTAAAAATCACAGCGCTGCACAAAATTACACAATTAGGAAACACAGGCTCCTAGGGAAAATGAGGTTAGAGGCACAACCCTCCAAAACTTCATCAGTGATACTAAAAAAGAAGAAAAGAATGTAACTAAAAAGATAGCTATTTTAGACATGTTAAATGGTTAAGAAATACATCAATACTAAAATAAATATGGCACTGCCTAGAAAAAGACCTGAAGTTTGCTCACGGAGGTGCATGTTGGAAGTGTTGCAGTTTGTGACACCAGATGTGGATGGGTGGGCTCATTACACACATGTGAACTGGGGCAGTTGGTGGATGTTTGGGGTGTGAGTGTGTTTTGGGTATTCCTGTATGGCTCACTTCAGCTGGATGCAGTTTTCTGCATTCACCTAGCATTTCTTGCCGATGAAATTGCACATCGACAATAAAATTTTTGTTATACTCAAATTGTTCCCTGGTATGTTAATCTCGCTGGAATAAATTCTCATTTTCAAAGTAAGTGTTATAGCAGGATTATATCCAGATTATAAAAATAATCATAACTTAAAGAGTAAAAAGCCCTTAAGGTCCCAGTGAAATGACGCTATAAAGGTAGCAAAAAGGCGAATATTTCCAATCAGTGAATAATCTACTTTGTCTACATGGCTCAAATAATTCTGGGCCTCTTTGCTCCCACCCTAAGGTCCATCTCCACATAGTGATAAATTCAAATGAAATACACATTGGGCTCCATAACTTCAAAACATACTGTCAATCCTGAGTGAAGTCTTCTCAGGGTTAGGAAGAAGTTACGACACACTCGGACTTCCTGGAAAGTCTTCATTATACGTTATCTCTAAAGTCCCAGACCATGTAGCAGCTACACTCATCTTACTGTCCTTCCTCTTCACACTTCCTTGTCCTCTCTACCTGCACCTCCCAAAAGCCAACAAAATTCCAGCCTTGCTATTTCTCTCCTCTTATCACTCCTTCCTCTCCTTCCCACTTTTTCAATTTTGGGTTAAAAAATTCCATACCCAGGTATATTACTTTCCTATTGCTGCTGTAACAAATTGCCACAAACTCAGTGGCTTAAAATGACATAAATTTATTATCTTACAGTTCTGAAGGTCAGAAGTCCCAACGGACCTTTACGGGGCTAAAATCAAGGTGTGGGCAGGGCTTCACTCCCTCTGGAGGCTCGAGGGGAGACCCTGTTCCCTGCCATTCCCAGCTTCTGGAGGCCCCTGCGTTCCTTGGCTTCTGGCCCCACATCACTCCAACGTCTGCTCCTGTCATCGTGGCCCCTTCTTTGACTTTGATCCTCCTGCTCCTGTGATTACAATGAGTCCACTGGATAATCCAGGATAATCTCCCCATCTCAAGATTCCCGTTAATTTAATCGCACCTGCAAAGTCCCTTTTGTCATATCAGGTAACACATTCCCAGGTTCCAGGGATTAGGACCTGAACATCATTAGTCAGTCTACCACACCAGGGGTGATATTCAAAATGCTTAACAACTGATACTCCACTTAAGGCAGGAATTTTGACTTTCAGAAAGGTCTTAGGTCATAACGCTGGAGCAGGACTTTGGAGCCCCCTGATGTGCTGCTTGATGGATTATAGAGAGGGTTGGGAGGTCTCAGGGAGGTACTGGGGTATTGAGGCTCTCCGGCCCGCTAGGAGCAGCCGTTCTCTCTAAACAGTACGAAAGGCTTTCAACTTTTTTTCTTTGCCACCAGCACAGCCACACCCGTGTATTTTGGCTGAACATCAACTTGCCCATTCTCTTCTTTCCATGGATCAGTTGAGCCTCCCAAGGCTTCTTTAAGTTCTCCTCACCACCCTCATTTATGATCAGCACGCAAAGCTCCTGGGATTTTATCATGTGCAGTACTTAGTAGCTCTGTTACTTGGAATGTCTCATTTAAGCCTCATCACAACCCTATGATTACAGTCTATACTTATCTTCGTTTTGCAGTAACATACTCAGGGTCATATGTGCTATTACTTGTTAGGGCCTGAGTTTGACCTAAGCACTTTGCTTTAGAAATTGAACTCTTAGCCATTGTGGTTAGTGTCTTCTCAGGAGATGCACATCTATTTAGGTAGATATGGAAAGCACGTATAAAGACCATGCAGGCAATGTGGAGGTGCCAAGTGGCAACCCTTAGTCCATAAGAATTCATAAGTTTACACAGAACCCTCCCCTATAGAATTTAATGATTATAGGAAGGAATTCTTGATCATATTATAAGAATTCTTATCTACTGTGTAAGGGCAAACCTGTAGACTCCTGAATAGATATTCTATGATAAAAAGATTACAATCAAACTTCAGAGCAAATCAAACCCAAAATCCAATTTATATTGGCTACATAACATTCTAGAATGAAGTATGGTATTCCAGTAAAGTATGTAATAACATAAATAAATAAATGAATAAATAAAATCTATAGTCAAGAGTTTTATCTGTAAGACCTAACCGCCTATGGTATGAGACTCTTCCTGGCTAGAATATTATATTCAACTTTCTCAAATGGTTAAAGAAGTCATAGTTACAAGAGAAGCAGAAGAGAGAACAATGATAAAATCATTTCTGGATTTTGAGTCTTTTATTAACCTCCACCTAGTTGTAGATGCAGTTAGAAATGTGCTGCCCGCACCTAGAGGAAATAGTATCTAACAGAGTTAAGTAACACTACCCTAAGAGAAAAAGAATCATTTATGAGTATTTTTGATTTTGCTGATTAGAAATATTTTTTGGTTAGGACAAGAATGAATATTAGCAATTTTCATTCATTTAATTGATGCGTAATACAGAAGAGATGGACATTAGAGAATTTTTGGGTTTTTTTTGTAAAGATGGTAGAGTGAGATCTTGATTGGCAGAAATGAATTTTCTATAGAGTTCCTTAGAATCATTTATGATATTTATAAATCAGGTTGTTAAAAAAATGTCAAAAGTCAACATTAGAGTTAGTTAATGATGCTTTGGTGAGGAGTTGGAAGGAAATTCTATTTTAAACCCTTAAAACATGACAGGAACCTAAAATATTCATGCTGGTTTGGAAAATATCCCCTTTATTTAAATTTCCTAAAAGGCAGCCTCTCCTCCTACCTTTATGATGGAATACTGGATGATTTCAGTCAAAAGACATAATTATTACCATAAGAAAAAGTCCTGCATGAAAGCACATGTTGCCAGTTTACTCATTCTCAAAATGCCGTTATGACTGTCAGAAAGAACAGGTAAGATGCCACAGGAGTCTGAGAAAAAGAGATCAAAGTGTTTTTGTTTACTTCTTTGAAGTCTTGTAGTACCTACTGTTTATTATACATACTTCTTGATTCATGCTGAAAATTGGAATTCACCCATTTCTCTCTTTTCCTGTCAAAGATGCAGATGGGGCACATTTCTTTGACTCCATCAATCCCTGCCCCCACACATTAGCACATGCACACGTATACCTAGCCAGTGGAAAAGAAAAAAGAGTTACTCACATTCATCCATTCTACAAAGATTTCCAGGCTGCAATGGGAGGGCTTTACCTCTCCCTGAAGGATGAATAAATAGGTAGCTTACTGACAACCTGTTCTCAGACAAGCTGAAGTGGAAACGAGACCAAAGTCTTACTCTACTGTTGGACTTATGAAATCCATTCCTGGCAACATGGAGAGGATAGTCATCTGTCTAATGGTCATCTTCTTGGGGACTCTGGTCCATAAATCCAGCTCCCAAGATCAAGATCGCCTCATGATTAGAATGCGTCAACTTATAGATATTGTTGACCAGCTGAAAAATTATGTGAATGTCTTGGTAAGACCATACTTGTCACAACAGAATTTAAATAATATTTTTCAATTATTATTAAAGGAGGCTTTGACTTATAAAAATAACTCAGAACAAATTTTCTTTTGCTCTAGGACACTGAATTTCTGCCATCTCCACAAGATGTAAAGGTAAGACCAGTTGAGTTTATTTCTGAAAATACATTTGATATAAGCTAAATTAAATACAATAAGAGAGGCATTAGCATATTTATTTAGAAATGTGCTGAATGTGCTGAATTTCAATGAATTTAGGGTTTAATAATTGGTAAAATATTTATTTCTATTTTGGTCAAGTATTCACTGATTTATCAACAAACCAAACAAAAAAATGATATATTACATTTCTTCTAAAATATGAGAATCTTCAAGTGTGATAATCTTCAATACTACTCCTAAGTAGTATTGTTGAAATAGAATAACAAAACTAGACAGGAGTCCTATACTATGATCAGTTTCTGAACAACGACCAGCTAAGTTATATTTTAAGATCTCTTGGGTGTGAAGGCTCTTGAGCCCCCTTTGTAAGACTAATTAGGAAATATAGATACATACCAGAAGAAGCATAATTCACCTCTTATAACAAGCTGAAAGAAAGAAAGAAAGAAA
This sequence comes from Indri indri, assembly GCA_004363605.1. Classification (NCBI taxonomy): domain Eukaryota; kingdom Metazoa; phylum Chordata; class Mammalia; order Primates; family Indriidae; genus Indri; species Indri indri. Next base: position 22,483 of record RJWJ010012939.1, read on the forward strand.
GAAATAAAAAGAAAGAAAGAAAAAGAAAGAAAGAAAGAAAGAAAGAAGGTAAGAAAGAAAGAAAAAGAATTAGATTACAGAGACAGTATGGAGGAATAGTGATGTGGAAATCAAAGCCCCTCTTTAGAATATAGTTCACATATACCTGGGCCTCAGTGAGTCTTGTCTGTGGCCTTCGGTGAGGTCTTTTGAAAGAACCATTTTCAACAATTCATCTTGTCTCTTAAGTCGTTTGAATCCATTAGAGTCCCAGGAAAAAGAGGCCTGGCATATAGTTCAAGAGTGCTTCTTTTTCTCCAGTAAATTCTTCAGTCTGGTCTTCTGGTTTGGTACCCTGAGAGTATAAATGCAATTGGGGAAATGGGGAAATGTTTTCATTGTCACAGACCTTTAATTGCATAAATTAGAATAACTATAATAGTGCTACCAGTAATTAGGACACTACAAAGGGGAAGACTTATGAAAATATATTGCAAAGAAAACAATTATCGTAAATGACTCTGTAAAAGTTTAGAAAGTGAATGAGTCACAACTACTGCTTTTCTCTAAAATTCACTCTCCATCTCTGAACCTAACCACTCTCATTTACTAGGTCCTTTTCTAATAAGCTGCATCTAAAATGAAAGTAGCACATTCAGGTTATTGGAAAGACTTTTCTAATCAGTGAGAATATTTCTTAATCAAATGTTATCAAAACATATATTTTCAGCATCTCACAGACCTTGTTTAACTGCTGTGGTTAAAGTCCTTTCCAGAGTTTCCCAGCTACAGTCTATAAGTTGCAAAATAAGAAAGAAGTCCCAGTTTCTAACTTGAGTTGATCCTATGGGTACTTCCTTCACACGTTTTGTTAATGAAAGATATATTTTATCTTATGTCATAATGAGATTTTGTCTCAATGATACTGTATCTATCTGATAATCTGATTAAGCAATGTTGGCTCTGATACAAGTGAGTAATGGTGTGTCTAAGATCTTTAAGTTATAGTAGCAGGCAAACTCAGGAAGAAAGAAAATTTAGTTCAAGGCCACGTTAGCATTATATCAACCTTTTCAGGGCTAGCATCAAAGCAGGGTGTGTATGAGATCTAAAAATGTTAAAAAGTTTAATAAAAATAAAACCATTTATAGATTGCATTTATAAAGTGATTAGCTAGGATCTCTAATTGGCCTCTCCAGGCATCTTTCTATTTCATTCTGTCTAATCATATAACCATTGGTTCTTAACTGGTGGTGATTTTTGCCCCTCAGAAAACACTTGTCATTTTCTGGAGAAATTTCTGGTTGTCACAAGTGGGGTGGAGATGGGGGTGCTACTGGTATCTAGTGGGTAGAGGCCAGGGATGCTACTAAACACTCTAGAATGCACAAGACATCCCTGACAACAAAGAACTATCCAGCCCAAAATGTCAGGGGTGTCACTGTTGAGAAACCTTCACATAAACCCAGTTTGTGGTAAGACAAAGGTAATCTTGCCTGGTTAGCAAGACTTCCTAGTGTGAATGGCCAGGAAAAAGAAGGGGAAAAAAAAAAGGAAGGAAGGAAGGAAAGAGAGAGAGAGAGAAAGAAAGAGAGAGGAAGAAAGAAAGAGAAAGAAAGAAGAAAAAAAAGTAGGTTAAAAATAGGCTTTAAGGAAACAAGTATTGTCAAATATTCAATTGCAAAACAACAAAGCCAAGTCTGCCTCCTTGCAAAAGCAGCCCTTGACTTGTTCTCTGGCTAAAGAGAATAGTGGTTTGTTAGTCTTGTTTTTGACTTCATTACTGCTCCCTCTAGTCTGCAAACCCAACGTAGGAGCAGAAAACTCTTCATGTTCGTGTGTGTTAATGGATGAGGGAAACAAAGCTTTGCCCTTGGAGTCTGCTGTTACCAAAGCACAGCAAAGGAAAGCAATGGTTATGCTCTCAGATGGTGCTAAACATGGCCTTAAGCCATCCTGTAAACTCCTGAGAGACAGCATGCCTGAGGCTGCCTAAATCAAGGTTAATGTCTCCACTCCCTTTCTCAACAGGGCCTTGGGGCAGCTAGCAGGAATAGCTCCTCCGCTCCTTTTCCTCTCTGAGGCTGCCTTTGATGTGCATCTAAAGCCAGATCCAGTAGTTATTTGTCTTGGACCACACACTGCCAGAGATAGCTCTGCTAGCTCTGCTGCTTGCACAACACAACACAACACCATTGTCTATTAACACAGGTAATCAAGGAAGGGTGGAAGAGATAGCACAGCTGCATCAGTATAGGTGTCAGTGTTCAGATGCCATTTAAAGACTTTCAGAAAGGCTTTTTTGGGTGTAAAAGCTTTGATCACTGGTCTTGACCATTCCTGCAATACTGTCTTAAGGGGATTTGTTTGGTAGGGCCCCTCTACTTCTTTGGAACCTAATTTTCTTTCAACATACACATGTAAATGTTAACTCAGCAAAACGGGCCTCTGTGAGAAATGCTGGTTTCTCAGATCATCACGGATGAAGCAGTTAGTGTTTTCAGTTTCAGCTGGAAAATTTACCTCTTTAAATATGAATATTATTTTTTTCCAGTAAGTTAAGCCGGTTGTGGTCAAAAAGAAGAGAAAAGAAAAAACTTCAACAAACATGAACATGTGGTTTTCAAGGAACAAAAAGTGCTATAATTAACATTTATAAATAGTTTCTATTAAATAAGCATTTTGGCAAACATATGGAAAGGACACCACTTTGCCCTTATGAGAGGCAAGCTGCCCTGATATAAGGAAACCAGATAAGCTGGTTCTCAGCTTGTGGCTATATATGCAAAGCAAACCTGATGGGTTTGTGTCTTAAAGATGCATGTTACTAATCAACATTTATATCGGGTAAGCATATGGGTTGGAAAATGCAAAGCAAGTCAGATGCTATTTTCAGCTGACTGTCCATGAGAAGATTCAGGTAATGCTATTATGCATAGGCCTGCCTTGTAGGACTGGGAGGGGTTGAGGTTTCTGGTTGTAAGGTAGTGGCTTCTATACCCATTAGTGAAATGAAGATATAGCAACTCCAGGGGAAAAATAGCATCATACACACACATTTGCTGAAAGAAGAAAGTAACTTGGTTACAAGTAACCTGAATACAACCTCTAGGATCAGCATTAAAATATGTTCAACAAGTCAGTATAAATTTTGTTCTTCCAATAAATGCTGTTTCCTTTCCAGTTCAACTGCCAAGATTTTGGCTTATTCACTAGTCACTAGTTATTTCGCCAAACCAAGAGGCAAGTTTTTGATGCATGTTCTGTTCACTTCTCCATTCTCTGGGACACTACTCTTACCTTCTGAGAAATGGTCTTCCCTCCCATTGGTTGAGCAAGTCTCGAACTCTGTTCCTCAACTGCTTGGTTCAGGCAGAATCTTACTCTAACTGACCTGAGAGTGTGAACAGGATTTTAGAAAAGTCCTGTGTGGTCTATGGCATGTATATTGAATCTTAGATGTGGAATATGCCATAAGAGGTAGGCACCCACTTCCTTTCCCCAGGAGGGGCTTTAACCCATTTACCTCATCTGTTGACTCCAAAAATATATGCATATATACATATATATATATATAATTCACTAGCAACAAGACTCTATGCTTGGTGCTATACAAAATAAAATTCTGCTAAGACATGTCATTGATAGATATTCCTGTGTGCATTATAGAGAGAAGCAGCAAACAAATGAAAAAGATTCTTAATCAGACTATGGCGTAATTTACCCCAAACTGCCACCAGTCACACTGTAACTTTTAGAGCCTCAAAATTCAGCAAATGTGTTTCTAAACCAAACTAATTCTCCCTTTCAAAACATAAAGGTCCTACCCACTGCCCAGACCTCAAAATGTCCCTCCGTATAGCATTAGGAATAAAGACTTGTGAAGAAGTGAGGCTCCCTTCTCTCTTGTCTATGAGACTGGTCTTCTTCCCTAAGACAAGGAAATTTACATGCAGGCACCACCATCTCTTCATCCCAAAGATTAAGAAGGAGGTGAAATCGTACCTCACTTGTCTGCTGAAATGAACGTGATCCAAGACATGTGGTAGAGGTAGAAACAGGATTGGGAAAGCCATTTTTTACTTTCTGAATAACTTTCATTAACATATATACAAATTACTTCTCTTTCAGAGACACTGTGAATGGTCAGCTTTTTCATGTTTTCAGAAGGCCCGACTAAAGTCAGCAAAAACAGAAGACAATGAAAAGATAATCAGTGTATTAATTAAACAGCTGAAGAGGAAACTACCTCTCACAAACGCAGGGAGAAGACAGAAACACAAACTAGTAAGATTGTCGTTCATTATCTATCTCATTTGTGCTTACTACCTATGTCCGTTACATTATAAACACACACACACCTGTAGCCAGAGGCTCTGGCGCCTTCCTTACAATTACACCTATCATACATGGTGCATTTTGAGAAGTAGGGTCACTCTTTGAAGTCGACAGACCTGAAAGTGCCAGAAATTCAATTAGAATTTGCTAATAGTCCCTGGTAGCTGGAAGACGTTAACATAACTCCCTAAGGTGAGCAAGTTATTAGCCAGAGAATCCAATTGAGATTTAGGAATTAGGAAATATTTTCCTCTCCTTATATGGTCACATATAACTTGTATTCTTATTACCAGGAGCTAGATAGTAGTTTTCTGACAAGAAAAGAGACAGTCTCCAAGAGACTAGGATAAATCTCAAACTTTGCATTCCTCTGTTAAAGAATATTACCATCCTGTACAATAGCAGAGTCAATATTGAATTAAAATAGGTAGCTTTCATTACTTGGCTGGGGCATTTTAATAGTCCATAGTTTTTTGGGGCCCTGAGACCCTCTTGTATATGTCTTCTTATGCCAACTCATGAGCAATGCTGTGCTCAAGAACATGGTAATTCAAGCATTAATCGAAACCAGTCGGAAAACACGTAAAATAAATTACTCTCAATTTTTTTATCAGTTCTCCCGCCTCCAAGAAATTCTATATGTGATTCAAATGAAATCTTAATTTTGTTAGCAAAATGATTTTTATTTCCTTTGATTAGTTGGCCAGGTTACCATGTGAAAAATATCCTTTTAAAACCTTCCTCGGGCAGAAGGGAGCTGAGCATGTTTCCGAAACCTAATATCGAAGACTTGCAGAATGGTAACTTTGGTACTGAATTTAGAGCTATCCAGTCAAGCACCTTCATTTTATAGATAAAGAAAGTGAGACCTACCAAGGAGGTTAAGTGACTTACCCCAAGTTCCACAACTAGTAATTGTCAGAATGAGAATTAGAACTTATATCTACTACTTTTCAGGGAAATGTTCTCAGTACAGTATCAAACTGGCATTGACATGCTAACTGCCAACTGTTTGGTGTTTGGTATCTCAACAGGAATAAGGACAAAAAACACAAACCAAGAAACATAAAAAAAAGTAAGCAGGCAATACATGTATGAAAAAATCATTCAATCTCCCTAGTAATTGAATAAAAACAAGTTAAAACAAGGAAATCCAATTTTTTTTATAATAAAATTTTCAACAATACTCAATGGTAAGAATGTTTTAGGTGAAAAGAGGTAAAACTTTTCTTACAATGAACATTAAAAGACTTAAAAATTTTCATCCTTTTAATTTAGTAATTCTACTTCTAGGAATTTATGAAATAAACATATATGTGAAAAATTATGTATAGAGATATTCTTTGCACTATTGTATATAAAAGTTAAAAGCTAGAAGCAACCTATGTGTCCAAAAATAGTAATAGTTCCATCCTACGTTGGAATGCAAAGCAACCACTATCTATCATATTTTTGAGGAATAATTAATACCTAGGAAATGCTTGTGATATGTTAAGTATAAGAAAAAAAAAGCAATTACCAACTAGTGTAAATAACATAAATGCAATGTAAAAAAAACATACACACACAAACTGGGAAGATATATATCAAAGGATTGCAGTGGTTATCTCTGGGGATGGGATTACAAGTGATTTTCTTCCATTGTTACTTTCTGAACAATTTTATGTACTTCCCAAATGTTTTTCTGTGAATATGACTTATGTCTCTGATGGGAAAAATAAGTTTTAAGTTATCATTTTATTAAGTAGGGAAAAAATTTTAAAGAAGAATGTTACTTTTTCATTGTTTTCTAGACATGCCCTTCATGTGATTCTTATGAGAAAAAACCACCCAAGGAATTCCTAGAAAGATTGAAATCACTTCTCCAAAAGGTATCTACCTTAGATTACATTTGCTTTTCTACTTCATCTTTATCTATTCGGACTGCTTCATATGTACTTATGGTATACTTTTTCCACAGATGATTCACCAGCATCTCTCTCCTAGAACACAAGGGATATGAAAATTCCTGAGGATCTAACTCAAAGCTGGACACTATATTACATACTCTAATACAGTAGTGAAACTCACTCTTGGTTTTCCAAGTAGAGGAGCACAATATATTAGTGAAGGGAAAAAAACCTCAGATACATGTGCAAGTCAGGATTATTTCCTCCAAATTACTACACAATCCTTCAGTCTAATCCTCTGTGTTTGGTCAACTTGGAAAAATTTTCTACTAAATTAGAGTCTGATTTCCTATGTTATTAATTTCTATGACTTCTGAAGTTTTTACTTTATCTTACTGCCCAACATTGACATTTCTTGGTTGGAGAAGACAGTTAAAATTTTTAACCAAAAATACAGTTTGGAAGTTTATTCATCTTATATTAACCTTGATCTTGATTACCACAAGAATGAGGTCTATTATCACAACTTAAAAAGCGTACACTTTCACTCAAGCTGAAAACATAGAAGCATAGGATCAAAATGAAAAGTTGAAGTCTTTATTCTTTCAAGGAAATGAAAACTGAGTGTTTAAAAACTTACATCGGAAGACTTTACTTTTTATCTCAGAATGTCTAACATATAAACATGTAATTTATTTATGTACCAGAGGAATACTAGATGGCTACCAAAAAAGACTTACTTCTTTACTGGGGTTTATCGAAATATTTAAATACTCTAGATATGAATGTATTTATGGAATAGACTCTTAGTCTTTTTTATTTTTTAAAGTGGTAATAGAGTATCAAGAAGTGGGTTTACTATTACCTTCCTCCAAATCCCAGTCCCTTTGCAAGCTAATGTTTTAAGCCTGTGGAAATGGCAATTAAAAGCTGTAGAGGGACATACATCAGGTAGTCTTCTGGAACCAAACAGAGTTTAAAAAGTCTTGTAGCTCTCTTCTCAAACTGTTATAGAGATTGTATTATGAGTGAGCTAAGAACTTGAAATGTCTGTCTTCCTTCTTTTTAAAAGGAATCTTCTGATATGACCAAATTTCAAAACATGTTTAGCATTTTAGACACTTTGTGTTTGCATACTTTGGATAAGACAAATTCAGTCACCTATATAATTTCAAAATCAAATGAGACATGTCCCATTTGAAAATAGACTTTTGCATATGTATTCTAATCTTTCACCCTTGGATAGTAAAAACAAGCAAGCTACTCTGTCATTTCATATCAAATCCAGCAGAGTTTGTTTAAATATCAAGTTAAAAACTCTAGAAAAATAAAATGTTTGCTAGAATGGTATAAGCTATTTGAGAATCTCTTATTGTTAAAATGGCTGTGAGTGTGCAAGAGGATGTGGGATGGAAAATGTTCTATGCTCTGAGAAGAAAAGTTATCTACTTAAAGGTGTTTTAAAAACAAATATAGACCTAATTTATAGTTCTATAAGATGTATTATGAATCACTTATTTAATCAAATCTCAATGAAATGTTTTGTCATAAACAAGGTATTCTGTTTTAAAATTTTAAAATATGTTATTACAAAGGAATTACAATGCCTAATGATGATAATATGCATCTAAAGTCTGCCTAAGTATCAAATGGTGCCAGCCCAGGTTGTTTGTTGGGATAAAAGTTGAAAGCAGGCACAAAGATAACTTGGGAAATATGGAGTTTTTATTTCATGTTTCTGGCTTTATAGCTGTTGACTTCTTTGATGTTGTGAATTTATATTTAAAATAATGTATTCATTTTGGCATGTTTATTGTTAAAAATTTCTTGTTTCAATCCTTTTGACCAGGGTCTCTATCTTACATGTAAAAATAATCTAATGGGGTGTTGGCTAAGACCCTTCACTAAACAGAATTTAAAACTCAAGTAAAGAGCCCACCAGCACCCTAGGAAAAGCAATGCATTGGAATAAACAAGATGAAGAAGTGAGACTTGAACAACTCCATCTTCACTGCTCTGTGTTCAAAACTCAGCCAGTTCTTAAAAGGGATATAAGGATAACCCATAAACATCACTGTTCACCTATGAATGATAATATAGAGACCTGAAATATTGTTGGCTGTGAAACTGTGGTCACTTGCTTAAACTTCTATGTTCCCATTTCCTTACCTGCAGAATGAGGGTGCTAGACTTTATCTCTAAGGTCTATTTTACCTTTTTTAGAGCTTTAAAGGTCTACAAGTCTAAAGTTCTGGGTACTCTTACAGCAACATCTGATCATGCTTCTGAGTAAAACTTTCTATTGAGTCTGATGTTCAGTTGCTCAACATTACTTCAATAGCATTTGTAGCAACACTCACTGCAGGGACAAGGGAAATGTTCCAAGAAAAAAGGAAGGAAGGAAGGAAGAAAGGAAAGAAGGAAAGAAGAAGGAAAGAAAGGAACGAAGACAGACATTGATGTAGGTCGTGGGAGTTCAGGGAAAATTAATCATGAATTTTATTATTTTAGCTGAAAGTGTCATCTTTGGACACTTGTATAAAATTGTAGCATTATTATTCTATATTATTATGCTGTTTGTATTTACATTTCCATCTGAGAATTTAGTCTTAATATAAACTTTGTACTTTATAATTTAATAATTATTTATTATATATTTGGTTTTAAATGTTCATGTTTATGGCTTCTTATTTAAGACCTGATTTATTAAATACAATCCAATCAGTACAATTGTCTTTTGTGATTCCCTGGAAACCCTTCATTCAATAGTCCTAGCAGAAGATAAAAGATGATCCTTGGTTTCTGGGAGCATATAGTTTTTTTTCACCTGTATATGGTAAAGATGATTTTTCTCTTCTCACCTGCTTTCACTGAAATGGAACTGTCCACTTTCCATCCCTACCTCAAGGATATAACTTCCTCTGCAGTCCTCCCAAGTGTCCGGCATGTTCAGGAGGGGTTAAAGCTATCCTTCCCGATGCCCACTGCCACCATGACGTGCACTCCCATGCAAAACTCCCTCCCGCACCAGTCACATGTGTTCCTGTTGTTTTAAATACTCCTTATATGTTGTTGACCCTAAATCTATAGCTAAAGGCTAGAACTCTCTGCTAATTCTCAGGATCACATATCCAACTTCTCCTGGGAGATTTCTATCTTTAGCTCCCAGGCTCCTCACCTTAACATACCAAAATTGATCTCATCACTTTCCCCTACTTCCCTAACTAATCTTTTTCAAGAGTTCCCTAATCTTAATTGATGGAACCACATCCTCCCAGCTTCCTGGACTCTACCTTCTCCCTCACTCACCATAAACAGTTGGTCACTGCACCTTCTTATTTCTATATTTTAAATCCATTCTTTTTTCTCTACTCTCTCTGCCATCACCTAATTCAGGGTCTCAGCTCTTGTTGCAATGGTGGAAATAACTTTCAATTGGGTTTCTAGCCTCCCGTCTTCTATTTTCTCCAATCAACCTCTGCATGGTCACCGAAGTGACATTTTATAAAACTCAAGTCTGATTACATTTTCCCTTAGTTATTCCTTTAGAACAAAGCCCTGGCCAGAATCAGGGCATGTAAGAGTCTTTATCATCTGCTCCACTAAGCTCCCAGCTTCTCTTCACCTTGTACTTCACATTCCAGCCAATCCAATCTGCTTCTAGTTCCCTAGACACACCATGTTGTCTCATTCCTCTGTGCCTTTGCACTGGCAATGACCTTTCCCTAGAATATTACTCCTCCACCCACCTCCTAATGCTCAGAAAAGCCTCATGTGTCCAACAATATTCAACTTAGAAATTATCTCCTCTAGAAAGGTTTCCATCACCATCTTACTCTATCTCTGTGATGGTGCTAACCCTTTCCCCCTTTCAGAATTTAAGCATACTTGGATTATTAGTGAATAACGGTGAATGCAAATTTATTGATTCACATATTTGTTTCCCTTTCCAGAACATAAGCCTCTTTGTAGAAGGAACTGCATCTTGCTAACACAGTGCCTCATATATGGTAAATAACACATAGAAAACAAATGCTGGCAAAATTGAATTGAACCAAACACAAAACACATGATTTAGTCATTGCCGTCCTCCTTGACATATCTTTCACACGCTGAATCCAATTCTCAGCCAGTCAACTCTGTTTTCAAAATATCTCTCGAGTCCAATCACTCTACCTCCAGCTTTCACTTGGAGGCCACCACAGTCTCTCACTCAGAAGATTGTAATACCTTCCCAAATACCTTTTCTGCTTTTGTCCTTGCCCCTTACCAAAATCTACTTGCAACAAAGCAACATGAATGGTTCCCTTAAAAACCAATCAGGGTATGTCACCCCTCAGCTCAAAACCTCCCAATGGCATCCACATCATTCAGCGTAAAGCCTGAGTCCCACACAAGGGCTACATCATCTCTTCTGCCCGCCACCTCTCGAACCTCCTTTTCACTCTTCTTACACAGCTCCAGCCATGTAGGCATTCTTTCCTTTCTCCAATACTCCAGGAACACTCCCACCTAAGGCATTTGCACTTTTTGTCCCCTCTGTCTGGAATGCTCTCCTGCCAAGTGTCCACGTGTCCTTTCCCTCACCTTCACGACCTCATCCAACTGTCATCTTCTCCACTAGGTCTTCTCTGACTACGGCCCTGTTTTAAATTGCAGCACCACCACTCCAAACACCTCTGCTTTATTTGCCTTCATAGCACGTACCACCGTTATATTTTAACCATTTATGTATTGATTGTCTCTGTCCCCTACTAGAATGTAAGTTCCATGTGGGCAGGGATTTTTTTCTTTTGTGCTCACTGCTATATATCTGGCATTTAGAACAATGCCTTGAATGTAGAACAAACTCATTAAATATTTGCAGAAAGAATTGGTGGGCTCTGCAATGGCTGGCTTTGGACTTCCCCCACAGGAATTTAATTCCCAATGCATAATTTGCCTCTTTATTATGCAATTTGTGTGCTATTGATTTTTTTCCTTTACAGCTCCATCCTAATCTCTGAGTATCTTGTATCTTCTGCAAATTTTCCCCCATCCTCTTATCAGATGTAACCATATCTGTTCTTTATTTTTGAAATTGGCCTTTAGTATTCTGAAATTTGAAAGATAAAAATGGAAACATTCTCCCACTTATCATTAAAATTTCAGCAAAAAATATTTTTCTAAAGAAAACTTCTGGGTTTTTATAGTCTAGAGTTCTTTTATTGGTAAATGAAACCCTTGATGTTTTCTAATCATACAACCAACACTCTTCCATATAGTATCTCCTTCCTCCTTATAAAAATAGAAAATTCAAAGCATCTATACATCCACTTATATCTCTGTATCCACCAACATCTACCCCTGTTTCAGGATATCCTACCTTTTGGGACCAGGCCAATGTATAACCTCCATGTATTAATTTGCAATTTTGCCTGCTTGAAACATATCTCTGCCTTTAAAAACTCTGGCTTGAAAGCCATGAGGGAGTCCAGGTCTTGAGCATTAACTGCCCATGCTCCTTGCTTGATGTCCTGCAATCAAGCCTTTTCCTCCTGCCACAACTCTCTGCTTCAGCATTTGGCTTTACTGTGCCAGGCAAGCGGATCCCAGTTTGGTTCAGTAACAATTTATTGGCACCTGTAGATGGGACAAAAGTCCAAGTGGGTGTCTTGCCCATGGCACATCAGCCCCTGGCCACAGCCACCCTTGGACCTCTTGCAGCAGCTGCCTGAGCCCTTTTTACTCTGGGACTATCCCGTGTTTGGCTGCTGACCAGGCATCGCTGGCCTGTGGTGCCTTTATTTTGCAGGGCCAGAGAAGGCACTCGGCTTGTAAGATGTCTTAGGTAAGTGGCAGATTCATGTGTAATGACTCCAAGGTATTCTCCTTCTAGACCCTTGGCTCTGCTTTGTCTGAGCACCTGGTTTCACAGAGGACACCCCTTAAAGAGCTAAAGGGACTGTGACCTTGAGAAACTGCATTCAATTTGCTTGAAACTTTGCTTTTGATTTTAAAATTCTGAATTGAGAAGCCTTGTGTCTGTCTTTGCCTTGTCATATCTATGTGGGGAACCCTAAAAGAATCACTATCAAAAGCTCAGTGGGCCTGCCTCAAGGGTAACCACTTTGTCTGTTTTGCCAAGTTAAAACTCGGATACTGACCAGAGTAAATGGTGCTTGTCTTTGTTACCTGTGTAGTATAATTTTGTCTCAGCTGATATGAGAAATACTAATTCGATTTCTTCTTGTAGCTCACTGGGGTATGCTGCAGAATTGGGCCATTTTGAGCTTTAAGCCCATCAAAAAGAAATACTCCCTTACCACAGTGTTCCCTAGGGTCCTGGGAAAGGTGGCCAGTACGTGGATCTTTAAAGTATGTTACAATATTTCAGTTGGAATTGTTTTGCAAACAGGAAGGTAAATGGGTTGAAATTCCATATGTCGAAGCCTTTATGCTTTTATACCAAAGTGAGGCAACTCGAAGAAAATATAATTTGCTTAAAATCATGGCTCAAAGAGATGCCTCTAAGACAGAAGAAGTAAAGAAGGGTTTACCCGATCCTCAAGAATTGGAAGATGCCTTAATGCTTCAAGAAATGAATGTGCCCAATGTTCCCCCTCTACCTTATGGGGTCAGGGTAGGGGAGCCGGGGCAATGGCCCCTCCAACTCAGCAGAAATGGGAACCCCCATTACCACTGCTGGACCAGGGAATAACAGGTAACTGTCAATGAGAAAAGACAAATTGGTTTCTTCATTGATACTAGAGCCATTTTTCCTGTGCTAAATACCAAAATAACAGCATTGTCTCTCAATACTGATTGTCACAGGGGTGTCTGGAACACCTGTGACAAAGCCCACCTTACTGCCTGTGGACTGTCGAATGGGCACAATCAACCTAAGTTTCTTGCACACGCCAAAATGCCCCAGGCCTTTCTTGGGATGAGACTTGTTAACTAAGTTAGATGCCACAGTAACCTTCACTCCAAGAGAAGCTTACATCGAAGTACTGCCAGAGCAAGCTCGTTCATTCCCAGCTGCCCTCCTTGACCAAGGGGCAGAAAAACCCACCGTCAATATTCCCAAGAGCATCTTAAGACAGGTAAGCCAAGACTCTTGGGCTAATGGGAGGCTGGGAAAAGCTAAGACCGCTATGCCAGTATGGGTACAGCTAAAACTGGAGGCAGAATCCCTGAACTTAAAACAATATCCTCTGAAGGACCAGGCAAAAAAAGAGATGCAGCCTTTAATTGCTGCCTTGCTAGGATTCCAGCTCATTAGGTCACATAGATCCCTGCACAACACTCCCATCTTACCTGTTAAAAAATCCAGTACCGAAGAGTATCAGTTTGTTCAGGACTTAAGGGCCATAAATCAAATAGCAGAGGCCACTCACCTGGTTGTTCCAAACCCCTACAACGCTGCTATTTTGTTGGGAGACTTCCATTAGTTCACAGTATTAGACTTACAAGATGCATTTTTCTACATCCCCTTAAGTCTCAAATCTCAAGAACTGACTTTCGAATGGGAAGGTTCAGAAACAAGAGTAAACACCAGTATTACTGGACGGTGTTTCCACACGGGTTCAAAAACTTCCCCACTTTTTTCAGGGAAGTGCTGGCAAGAGACTTACGCAAACTCCAGCTGCAAGAGGGGACTCTCCTTTAATACGTAGATGACATATTGATAGCAAATAAACTAAAAAATGCTCAGATAAAAATACTGTAACTATCTTAAATTTCCTGACTGAGAGAGGCTACAAGATGTCCCAAAAGAAAGTGCAAATTTCTCAGCTCCCAGTTCAATATCCAGGATTTAAATTAATGAGACAGAGTAATTTGCTCCCCAAGCCCAGGAGGTGGTAACAAGGTAGCAAGGTCTCAACCATCAAAAAACAGTTATGAGGGTGTTTGAGAATGGCTGGATTGTACCATATATGGATTCCTAATTTCAGGTTGATGGCAAAACTCCTATATAGTGCCCTGAAAGAAACCGAGCATGAGCCTTTAACATGGACTGGCGAATGCCAAAAAGCCTTTCAAATGGTTAAAGAGAAATTGTTAATAGCTCAGGCTTTAGGACTGTCAGATTTAAGAAAGCCATTCGATCCGTTTGTACACAAAAGACAAGGAATAGGGTTGGGAGTACTTACTCAAAATCCAGTGGATGCTAAACGTTCTGTGGTATACATTTCAAAGACTTTAGACATCATAACCCAGGGATGGCCAGTGTGCCTTAGGGCAGTGCCTGCCACCTGTGACTTACTGTAGGAAGCTGAAAAATTGACCTTGGGGCAGCCCACAATTGTGCATACCCCACATTGTGTGTTACCACTGTTAGAGCAAAACGGTGGTTACTTCAGGACAGCTGGGAAGATATTCTCTTGGATAATCCAAATGTGATGCTAAAAACAGTGTCCACCCTAAACCATGCTACCCTGCTTCCTAACCCATTAGAGGAACCTAGGCATAATTGTTTGCAGATTATTAAACAAGTCTATTCTAGCCACCCTGATCTAACAGATGTGCTGCTAGAAGAACCAGGTCTAGAGATATTCACGGATGAAAATAAGTTCATAGACCAGAGAAACCAGAAAGCTGAGTATGCCGTGGTAACTTTGCAAGACATCATAAATGCTGAAGCGCTGCCACCAGGTACATGAGCCGGAAGGCAGAACTAATAGCCCTCACCTATGCCCTTCACTGAGAAAAAGGTTAAAAGATAAACATTTACACTGATTCAAAGTATGCCTTCTCTGTGATGCATACACATAGGGCTATTAAAAAAAAGAGAGAGAGGGCTATTGATATTGGGGGAAAAGAAAATCACACATGCACAGAAAATCTTAAAATTACTAGGTTTAGGTTCGAACCTAAATAAGTGGCAATCATACATTGCCCAATCCAACAAAAATAGGTCTGTTTAATATTTCATGAAAACAATAAAGCAGACCAGGCCATTAAATTAGCCACCCAGACCAAAACTCCCACTGTGATTGTCCTAATCCCACACATAGACTTGGCCATGTTTTGTCCAACGTATTCTCCAGAAGATTTAAGATTCGCGCAAGAGTGGGATTTCAGCATAGCAGCTCTAAAACCCAACTCTTTGCTTGTAGCCAGGAAGGAACAATCCTGAACCCTGAGGTTTTAATAAAAAGAAATAATTCAATTCATCAGAGCACCTACTATGAAAGAGATGCCATGCCCAGGTGGATCCAGAATTACATCATAGTCCTTATCTTCAAAGGACTACAGAAAAGGTTATATAAAAATGTACAATCTGTGCCAAGAACAATTCAAAATCAGGTCCACCTGCGCCAAAGGGGCTATCCAAGCAAGAGGTGATGGACTGGGCGAAGACTGGCAAATAAATTTCACTGTAATGTCAAGAGTTAAAAAAAAAATTTAAATATTTGTTAGTAATAGTACACACTAGATGGATGAAAGCCTTTCCCTAGTGTACAGAGAAAGCTTCAGAGGTAATAAAAGCCTTACTAAAAAAAATTATCCCTAGATTTAGATTGCCATTCACCAGAGTGGTAACAGGAGTGCCTTTATTGACACTTATTGACATTGAGGTATCCAAGCAGCTGGGAATTAAATGAAAATCACGTGCCTCTTGGAGACACCCCCCCACCCCCCCCCCCCCCCTCAGTCCACTGGAAGACGAAACAGATTAACCACACCTGAAAAAGCTATTGCAAAAATCTGTCAGGAAACAAATCTGACATGGGACAAGATATTAAAATTAGAGTGACCCCTAGAAACAGGCTTAAATTAAGCTTCTATAAAATCTTGTATGGGAGACCCTTTCTATATTCTGAGCCATTAGGCCAACAAGTAAAATGACTTAAAAGTCAAAGAGTTGGACATTGTCAGGCATCTACAATTGCTGGGGCTAACTTTAAATGCCATCCATGAATTTGCATCTAACAGGATGATGCATCCTACTGATGTCCCTTTCCATAGAGTAAGGCCAGGAAACCAGGTGCTCCTCAAAACTTTGGAGAGGTGCCTATCCCAAAGACCAACTTAAACCCTGGTGGGTGAGGCTGTATCAGATTTTGTTAGTAACACACTCTTCTGTTAAAGAGTTAAGCTGTGGATCCATCATTCTCTGTTAAAGCCGATTCCTGACCCAGCCACAGACTGGCAAGACCCAGCCATGCCAACCCTTGAAGACTCCACTCCTGCTAATTCCAGCTATACCTGTGAGGCAGGACCAGACCTTAAATGAAAGATTATTTTTAAAAAATCTACAGATAAGTAATAACTGATTCCTGTCCCTACATAGTTACATATTGTGTATGCTGGGGTATCTTCTTAATTTCCTATTTGCTTAGCTCCTTATGCATGCTGCCCAAGTCTTTTAACCACTTCACTTGCAAATGTGTAATTAAAAATCAAACTTATTATTCATTTCAAACTTACATAATGTTTTATTTGTTAACTAGCTTATCATAATCATTCAACACCTTAGCTATCCTTATTTTACGAAGATAAATGAGAATTTCAATTCATAAGCTTAGATAAAATTAAACATATATATGTTATTTCTATATCTTTCTAATTTTCCCTCTAGCAACCAACTAACATGATTTCAGTTTGTATCATTGCTTCTTTGACTCTTACACTCACACTGAAAGATAACTCCATGGTTGAAATTTCCCAATCTCTGGCCTCTTGGGGAAATTCAACTGATTGCTGGATACGTCACCCCAAACCATTTTCAATTCATGACCATACTGACCCTTTAGTCATGCCTATAACAAACTTTATGACTGTTACCAAACATCCAGGAAGAAAAATAAACCTAAACCTACTGGCTATGGATCCTTGATTTAGTCCAATCCCCAAAGCTCTGCCATGAAACTCTACCTGGTAAAAGATGGCCGAGAGATGCTTGATTTGGGGAAGAAAGTTTTGTTGTTGTCATGTGTTTTTGTCAGGGTGGCAGTCTGCTCTTAGTTCTTGGTGTGCTCTTGGCTGAAGAATGATCAGACACACCAAAGTGTCAGGTCCAGCCTCTTGGTGGACTGTTATCCTAGTTGTCTGGCTCCTGAATTGGAAAAAAATCACAAGCAGGGCCAGCGACAGCGTGACCACAAGAACGAAGCAGTTCCACACAAGGAGCTTTTTATTATGAAATGAAACAGGTTCTGTGTCTGCAAGTAGAGAGAGACTGACTGACTGACTGACTGACTGACTCACTCTCTTTCTCTGGGAATTCTCAGTTGTTTCCTTTTATTGGCTTGTTCTGGGGATGGGCTTTCGGAAGGTGTGGGGTATTACCAAATGATTAATAAGTGTTTTCAAGGTTGTATCAGCATATTCGAGCTTCTTCTCTGAAAGCCCTGGGTGGTGGCAGGATGAACCACAATGTAGACTTAAGCTAATGATATAATAATTAGCCTTAGGTTACTGTAGGTCCCCCCTAGGCTGGAGAATTCCCAGATTTGTAAAGCATTCCCTTCTTTCACAGGTGTAGCAGTTGCTTGGGATAAGATTAAGGGTGGGGCAACACAAAAATGGAGTGCCCACCCTTACCCTTCTTCCCAGGTGGGGAAATTACTCGAGGCAGCACCGAAGCAGGGCACCCTTGTCCCTAGAAGAGCCAGAGATCCTAGCTATCCACCTAACATTTTCACCCTATAATCTTAATTCAAGCAATTATCCAAATGTAATTTACAAAAAAAAAAAAAAAAAAGAGACTGAGGGTGGGTGGAGAGAGAGAGAGAAAACAGTAAATGTTCTGGGTTGAGTTCCTCAAAAGTACATCCTGAGTCAAGAATTCAGGTGCACGTGATTTACTAAGGAAAGGCCCCCAGAGAAATTAGTAAGGAAGTGGGAAAGCAGAATTAGCAAGGGGGAAAGCCAAGCAAGGGTGTGATTTCAGGTGAAGCCCCAGGTTCAGCCTGATCCTGCAGGGAGCCCTGGCGCATATGTGACCTCACAGAGTTGTTAGTTATGCTTAAAGGCGAAGGGGCTGGGCTTCTTGTACTCCCACACTAGCCAGTGGTGTCTGCCGAACTTCAGGATCACTCGTGAGGCTGCTCCAGTGTCCAAGGACAATCCTCTGAGTGTCCCAAACACAAGCTGTCATCAAAGTTACAGAGAAGATTGGGAGATGGACACACAGAGCTGATAAAAAGGATCCAAGGAGATCTGGGCAGGAACAGGAATTTTTTCTCTTTTAAAAAGTTTATTTTTAAAATAAGAGGAAGGCTTAGGGAAAAGATTTTATTATTCTAATAGAGGCAGCTT
>RJWJ010012940.1:0-12292 GCA_004363605.1 Indri indri
GAAAACAATATTTCATGTAAACAGAAGCCAAAGGAAAGCTGGCATAGCAGTTCTGATTTCAGAAAACTTAGTTTTCAAATCAACAAAATTAATGAAAGACAAAGATGGTCACTATACAATGGTGCAGGATACAATACAACAAGAAGACATAACAATTCTAAATATTTATGCACCTAACTCAGGTGCACCCAGATTCATAAAGCAAATCCTACCTGATCTAAACAAAATGGTAAACAGCAACACCATAATAGCTGGGGACTTCAACACCCCTCTGAGAGAACAGGACAGATCCTCCAAACAGAAAATAAGCAAAGAAACAATGGACTTAAACAGAACTCTAGAACAAATGGGACAGACTGACATTTACGGAACATTGTACCCAAAAATCACTGAATATAGATTTTTCTCATCAGCTCATGGGATAGTGTCTAAAATTGACTATGCCGTAGGCCACAAAACATGTCTCAACAAATATAAAAATATATAAATTGTATCATGCATCTTCTCAGACCACAGTGGAATAAAATTAGAAATCAACTCCAACAGAAACTCTCATCTCTACACAAAGTCATGGAAATTAAACAACCTTCTGCTGAATGACTGTTGGGATAAGGAGGAAATTAAGATGGAAATCAAAAGATTCTTTGAAATAAATGATAAAGAAGACACAAGTTATCAAAATCTTGGGACACAGCCAACTCAGCCCTGAAAGGAAAATTTATATCCATAAATGCCTACATCCAAAAGACAGAAAGATCACAAACAAACAATCTAATGAATCATCTCAAAGAACTGGAAAAAGATGAGCACACAAATGCCAAACCCAGCAGAAGAAAAGAAATAACCAAGATCAGAGCAGAACTAAATGAAATCTATAGCAAAAACACTATATGGAAGATAATAAAACAAAAGTTGGTTCTTTGAAACAAATAAATGAAATTGGCGTGCTTCTTGCTAGATTAATGAGAAGAGAAAAGAAAGGACTTAAATAAGCTCAATTAGGAATGAAAAAGGAGAAATTACAACTGATACCGTAGAAATACAAAATATCATGCATGAATACTATAAAAACCTCTATGAACATAAACTTGAAAATGTGGATGAAATGAACAAATTCTTAGAAACACACAACCTCCCTAGGCTCAATCAGGAAGAAATTGAATTCCTCAACAGACCAATATCAAGTACTGAAATTGAAGCAGCCATGAAAACCTTCCTAAAAAGAAAAGTCCTGGACCAGATGGTTTAACACCCAAAATTTACCATGCCTCCAAAGAAGAATTGGTGCTATCCCACAGAAATTACTCCACAACATCAAGAAGGAATCCTCTCCAAAACATTTTATGAAGCCAACATCAACCTAGGCTGGCAGCTATTTAAGAAGAGTGAATATAGGTCCCCAATCCCTTCTGGCTTGTAATATTCCTCCTTGATTTAGTTCATCGTTGAAGATTTCTGTTGTGTTTTGAAATCACTTAATGAGTCCTTCATTTCTGTGAGTTCTATTATATCCTTTCTTATATTGTCTGGCTTTTTAGCAAATTTTCCATTGATTTCCTGAAATATTTTCAGGGCTTCTTTTTGTTGGTTTTCAACCTTCTCTTCAATTCCATTCATATTTGTCATCCATATTCTGAATTCCATTCCTTTCATATTGATACTCTTGTGGGTGGAGTCCACTACTGTAAATCCATTGTTATCCTCTGGGAGTTTCAAACTATTTTGTTTTCTCATGTTGCTAGGGTTCTTTTGCTGATTTATTCTCATCTGGATTTTCCTCTCTTGGCTCTGGATTAATAGGATTGAAGGGCACCTGTCCTCCTTTGCTTGTAAATCTCCTGTTTAATAAGGGGGAGGGAAGGACCCTAGATGGAATTTTTATGTCCTGCTGTGGAATGTTGACCCATGTGGGGAGGGGTGGGTGCACTGACAGCCTGTAGAACAACTGTTCTGTTTTGACCCACTGCCATGTGATGGCCACAGTTTAAACCAGTGCTGGATGATCTTCATGTGGGGTGGATGGTTGTTCCCCAGCTCATTGTTGGAACTGGATGTGACCCTCTCAACGGTGGTTGTTGTTGTGGGGGATTGCTCTTGCAGGAGTCATGGAGGAGAGGTGACCGTGGCATCTTGGTGAGTCTATTTAGGCAGTGGTCATGGATGACTGAGCTGTGGGCATTTGCACAAATCAGGTCCAGAAGTAATGGTTGCTCAGGGGTGTAGGGTTCTAGGTGAAGTGTGGACCTTCAGTAGGTTCTACTGGCCCAGCAACAGTGGAAAAGACTCAGGTGGGGTCTTGGGGTCCAAGCACAACTCTGGAATCTCAGTGGTGATGTCACAGGCCTTGGTGGGGGGGGGGCTGGAACTACAAGGGAGGAGCCTCTCCCTGGGTGCAGCATGATCTTCAAAGCTTGATCTTGGGATTAGGGGTGCAAAGCCCCACAAATGGAGGACTGTTACACCAGCGTGGAGACTATTGTTGCCCAGTTGCATAGGCAGGGTTTTTTTCTCAGAAGCCCAGGGCCTGCGAAGGTGGGCTGGAGCTGCTGGTTGGCCAAGGTTCTTCCCTCTGCCCTGCCTAGGACCCACTGAGGCAGTTTCACAAGGCTTCGCAGGTGGTGAGTGTGGTGTCTGAGTCTCCTCGTCTGCTCAGATCCCACACAGGGGGAGGGGTGCTCAGCCCCCAGTCACAGGGAAGAGCACAAGAGAACATCTGTTCTGTCTGATCCCTCTCTGGCCCAGCATGGGTGATGCAAAGGCTATTGCTTGAAAGCTGAGTCCTGAGCAGACCTGCTGCCATGCACCAGAGTGATCAGGATGGCATTGGTTGCAGAAACCTGGGATCAACAGCCACCAGATCTCTGCTGCACCTGCTGTCCAGTGCATTTTAGGCAAAATTTTAAATATAAACTTAAACATAGAAGGGCAATTAGGTTTATAGAATTACATCATAATAAAAAGAGTGGTGTCAATTTCAGAGTGGCATTAATATTATTAGATTTCATTATTTCTTGAAGAAATCTAGTGCTGTCACTCAACTTTCTTATCCTAATAAATTGTAATGGATAACAAAGGAAGGGAAGAAGTAAGGAGAAAAGGAAAGGAGAGAGGGAAGGAGTAAAGAAGGAAATAAAATTTAGCAGTGGTGTTTTGAGTAGGTATTTTGAGGAAAACTTTAAAATCAAATTTTCTAAGTGTGGAGTATAAGGAAATATCTTCAATATGGATAAATTTCAGGATAAGGAAAATATAAAAAAAATAGGGGATGTTGAACAGAAATAAAGTTTGTGATGGATTAAAATAGTTATCCATCCATGGGCAGTAATTATGTACCCAAGAAGAGTTTAAATGAGAAAAAAAAACCAAAAAACAAAAAAAACCTCTATTATCCTTACTACAGAATGGAAAATGGAAACAAATTTAAAGGGTCAAAATTTAAGTAGATAGTAGAACAGAAAGAGAGCAAATAAAAAGGAATTTACCATAATCAGAATGCCTAAGATAAATACCAGTAAGGATTCTGAATGCCTCTTTTAAATTTACAATTATTATATTATTGTCTAACAGTAAAGATTGTATGTGGGATGAGGAAAACTGTCCGTGAAATCAACTAAGCTCCCAGTTGTCTCAAACCTTAGAGAATCATTAAAACTCTTTCTTTCCCAGACATGTACCTTTTTGTAGTACCATTCCTTCAATTAAAATATATTATTTAATATAAGAAGTTCTAACAGTTTTATGCTGGGAAAAATAAGTGTCTTGGAGTAACTAGCAATATCAAAATCTTTGGCTATAAAGAGCTTCAAATTAGGATTTCTCAGGCAGCCACAAACATATCAGACTTAACTGACATGAAACAGCCTCAGAACTTGATTCTTCATCAAAATTCAGACTTTGAGAAAAAAGTACTCTTTATTCTATAATATTAATTAGCTAGATGACTAGTTAGAGAGGCAGCAAAAAATTATTTTAGTGTGAGAATATCTTATATGCATTTGAAAATGTGCTCTTCTATTACTGGGGAAAAAACCTGCCTACGTATCTTGGCTTATCAAGCATTTGGAATGAAAACATTTGTTAGTATTTGTCAACAAAGAGCACAAAATACACAGTCATACACACATTCAAGAGCAAAAAAGAAATTTTTTTGCTGATATATTTTCAATATGCTTAAAGTATTTGAAGCAGTAATTCTAAAAACTCTGATTTAGTATAGAATTTTGTGAGGATATTTAAGGGTTATTATATATTTTATTGTAAAATCTAAAATCTAAATATTTACTTTTTTCAGATATATCTATATCTTTATCTTTATCTATGTCTACATATCTATCTGTATCCACACACACACACACAGATATGCTCACACACATACTCACACATATGTACACATACAGGCACACACAAAACATAACACTCACACCCAAATAAAGGCATTCTTTCAAAAGCTTTAACAAATTCCACTGGACACATCAAAGAGAAAGGACTGGTATGGTACTCTTAATTTTGAACATGTAGTACCATCTTCAAATGAGAAGGAGCAAAAAATAAGCAAAATTCAGTGGGAACCATTATTCATTGTCTTTCAGCAAGGTGCTAAATACGATGCATGAAATATTTGGTATGTCACTGGTTCCATAATTAAGAGATTGATAATTCACTTTACAAACGTAATTTCTTGGCATACTTAAGACAACATCATTCTAATAACATCTATGTGGGTTTTTTAGAGTTTAGAAAATACTGTATCATTTTTTCTGTAGTTATTATAAGGAAGACATCACTTCTGTTTTATTACATGAAATTTTCTGAATATCTTCTCTGTATAATAGTAGCGCTAAGAGGTGTCTTACAGAGACACTGTTGGCTGTGGTCATGCAATTTAAGAAAACATAATAAATGTATTTCTTGGAAAGTCAAAGTGGATATTTACATTTTAAAGAATCTGAGGAAATGTTTAAAAAACAATTAGATTATTTCTTTATTTTACCACAGACTCTTTTATGTGCTTATTCTTCCTTTTTTCCCCCCAATAACATTTTTAAAGATTCTTTAGAGTAGCAATGCTTTAAACTGTACAATGTTTGTGGACAGAAGCATTGCCGTATTTATTTATACATAACTTTTTCCTAACATGGGGCATAATGAGTTTTCATTAAATGTTAACTGAACAAATAGAAACCCTAAATAACATGCTTCATCTTCAATGGAACCACAAACCATACATTACCTTCATATGTGGAGAGTATTTAGAAACTGATCCTCCTGGTGCAGGTGTTTTAAATTGTCAGTAACACAAAGAAAATGGCCAAGAGATTTATTCTTTAAATTTTCACTTTAACAGAAAGCAAGTATCCACACAAACATATCATTTGCCAACCAAATGAGAAAATAGATTTTGGTTTCTGAAAGCGTTACGTAGCAACCCCTGGAGATAAAATAT
Organism: Indri indri; assembly: GCA_004363605.1. Lineage (NCBI taxonomy): Eukaryota > Metazoa > Chordata > Mammalia > Primates > Indriidae > Indri > Indri indri. The sequence continues at coordinate 5,444 of RJWJ010012940.1, forward strand.
TTAAACCACCATTTATCCTAGCCAATCTTCACACATAACTGTGATGTTCACCATTGCATTTCACACACAGCTGTCTATTTTATGTTGTATCTTCTGACAGAAATCTTCGCTAATATCCTCCTACTGAATATCAGATCATGTCCCCACATTTTAATGAAGCATCACTTTCATGTTTATTTTCTGATCACTTCCTACATCCCATCCATCCACAAAAGTGGAATTTTCTTTCAAAACTGTTCTTTATCAGTACATACATGCTTATATTAATATATCTTTTACTGCATTATAATTCATTTATTATTTACATATATACATACGTATGCATTATGAAAGCATAAAGAAAGAATTTCAAATGTATATTTTCTTCTACATATTCTATATCTTTAGGTTTTACTGGTACTATTACACATTTAAGCTAATTTTTGTATAAGGTACATAATACAGATCAAAATTAAGTTTTCTGCATATAGATGTCCAGTATTTGTGATAAGGCTTACATTGGCTCATAACAGTTCTCTGAGAACTGCTACCTTAACACAGTTAAATGCTCCAATACACGAGCATGGCACATCCCTCCATTTGTTTGAGTCTTTTTTGATTTCTTTTGTCACTGATATGTAGTTTTCAATATAGAGTTCCTGAACATATTTTGTTACTTTATACTTACCTAATTCATGTTATTGATGCATTTTTTCCACAAATACAATTTCTATTGTTCATTGTTCACATATAGAAATACAATTAATTTTATATAGTGACTTTGTGTAATACTCATTAGTTCTGCAGACATTTTTTTTTATTAATTCCATAGAAGTATCTGCATAGATAATCACATTTGCAAATAGTGATAGTTTTATTTTTTTGTTAACAGTCTGAATGCCTTTATTTCTTACCTTATTGACAGAATAAGAATGTCAGTATGATGTTAAACAGAAGTGATGAGAATGAATATCCTTGTGTTGCTTCCAATTTTAGGGAGAAAGTATCCCATCTTTCATAATTAGTTTTGTTATTATCTGTATATTTTGTTATAGATGTTCTTTATAATGTTAAGGAAGCTGCCTTCTACTTTTATTTTGCTGAGAGTGTTTATCAGGGATAGTGTTGGATTTTGTCAAATATTTTGTATACATCTATTGTGATGCTCATATAGTTTTTACTTTAGTTTGTTCATATGATGTTTGATACATTTTCAAAGGTTGAGTAAACCTTACATTGCCAGAATAATCCCCGTTTGGTCTTTATATATTATTTTTTCGTACATTACTGGATTATATTTGCTATAGAAACTATTTACTAGATGCCATTCTTTTGTTGATGATGTTTGCTTTTATGTTTATGAGAAATATTGATTTATATTTTCAATTTTTATTATCTTTTTTCTTTTGATATCAATATAAAAGGAGTCTCTCAAAATTAGTTTTGCATAAAATTAGTATGAATTTTTTCAAATATTTTGTAGAATTCACTGGTGAAGCAATGTTGGCAGGAATATTCTTTTTTAGAAGGTTTTGCCTATGATTTCAAAGACATTAATAAATATAACACCTTTAAGTGCTTGCACTCTTTTCTTTCCTCTTTCTCTCTCTTTTTTTTGAGTGAAACACTGTCTTTCAATAAATTGAACTATATTGTCTAAAATTGCAGAATTTATTGGCATAAAATATTTCATAATGTTAATCATCTTTTTTACTACCTATGGTGTTTATAGTTATATTCTCTCTTTCATTTATTGGATCCTTTAGTGTTTTTTTTCTATAATTTTTTTAGTGGGTTTAGTTGTAATCAGTGGATAGATCAGCTTTCGTGACTCACCATATTAGAAGCAGAACTACAGCTTTTAAATTTTATGCAGTCAAATGCATCTTTTGTTGTTAATGCCTTTTGTGTTTCCTGTTGTACTTAAGAAGTCCTCAGAAAAATCCATAATCCTCAATATTAAGTACATTTTTTAAAAGTATGTTAAATTAGCTACTAGTAGATCCATATACATGAAATGCTTCCTAAGTCAAAAATTGTTTATGCATTTTTTTTTTTGTTTGGGACATAGGTTTTCTAGAAATATATTTACATGAATGTTTGAATACATAATAATTCTGAATTATTTTATTGATTTAGAACACCATAGTAGTTCAACTAATACACTTTCATTATTAATCATAATAACATAAAACACTAGATAATTGTCTTAGTATATATGTGTATATAAAATGGACATTTCAGACCATTTTAAATATAAATTCCTTGTCCCCCAATTTTTCTTAATAATTGAGTGGTTCATACTTGTAGATTCTAGGATAATCCCTTGGTTTTTCCTATGTGTTACACAATTCAATTAGATTCATAATACTGGGAAAGAGTTAATAATCATATTAAAATATTTTTTATATTTTTGGCATCATAATTCTATAAGTCCACATGGTAATTACATAATTACAAGCTGTCAGTATATGATTGCTGATACTTGTAATATTTTGTAATTACATAATTTGGCATGATTGCAATTATGAAAAGAGTACATGGTAATTGACTAAAATTACTTTTAGTTTTTCAAAAACACAAACCTGTGTTCTAAATTAAGACATGGAACAAAATGTTTAGTTCTATCTGAGAAGGGATTAAATAAAATTAGTAGGAATAGTATTCAAAATTAGATTTTTGTATTTGTATAATATTTGTCAGTTAATATTATATAAACCTTATGCTGTGTGTAATCTGTTAAAATGTATAGAACACAATTCTTCAGCCTTTTGGTTTATGGAGTTAACATCATTGCTTTGCTTTGACTTTTCATTTCACTAATTTGAAGTTATTTTGGCATCTTAGTGACACAAATGATCTAAAAAAAAATGAAGTGATAAAGCTTGACATTACTGAACATATCTGCATGGTTTTTATTTCTCTCATAAAATTCAAAGTCCATTAATAATAGGACCTAAGCATTTCTGTATAAATCCTACCTTACCTTTGTTCTTATATCTTTAGTGAAGGTGGTGGTATGTTTTTTTGAATAGTAGAAATTAGTTTTAAAAAACATATTGTATACAAAGGCAAGTGCATCATTCTGGCATGCAGATATAGAGAGAACAAGCATAACAAAGATTGTTGGTTCCACTAAAATATTATTTACTTCTCTTTAAACAAACAAAACACTACAGTATATAAGTTTTATAGAATTTTTGATCAAAGTAAATAATAATTACTGGAGTTTTTAATTTGTTTTTGTTTTTTTGTGTGTGTGTTTTTTGCTTCTAAGGTTTATTGCAGCCAGTAGTACTAAATCTCTCTCCAAACCTTTCCCTAATATCCCTCTGTGTATGCCTCAAAAAAAGATATAATACTGGACATTATTGAGACCTGATACTTTGTCATAGTCACTGTTTTGAGTGCTCTGCATTCCTTATCTCAGTAACAGTAAGTTCTCATCATCTCTCCCGATACACTCCCATTCTTTGACATATCACCTAAAGCAGTAAAGATTATAGATGTATTTTTATTGCAAAATTCTACAGAAATTGTATATGATATTAAGAAATATATAATAATTCATTTTAATTAACATCACAATTTACTTATTTTTGCAGTTTAAGTGTAATTTTTAAATATTATCTACTTTCCAGGAATATATCCTTATTTTATTTCACTTACATTTTAGAATATACTTTAATATATGGGTGATGGCTACAATTAATGGAACTGGAGAATTTTTATATCTTTCTTTGTTTTTAATAAATATTAGATACATACAACACCCAATTGCACAATTATTGAATATAGTTTAAGGTTTTTAATTGAGAAATAAAGAAGTTTTTACAGATGCATGTAAAAATCAGTCACAGACAACATGTTTTATTTTATAGCTTATAATAGACTCAGTTCCTCATTTCAGCAATGAACTTATTTGCAAGTCCATTACTTGCAGGAGATCCTTTTACAGAAGGACTGGAAAATAGATCAGAGAAAGTAGTCATGATTTTATAATCATCTTAAATTGCATACCTAATTTTTTTTAACATTCAGTGAAATAGTGTAAAGCACCTTTTGAGCATCTCTGTTTCTGAAGGCAAGTTAATACATGTGGTACTTGCTATAAAACAATTATATTTAAATTATGGCATAGAAAGTCAAACTTTTAGCCCATGGATACACAATAAAAACAAAAAGGAAAATATAATGAGGCACCTTGTGCTCTAAAATGAAAGGTAGTCGAGAATAGGTTTTAATATAAAAGATATCTTTCTTTTTATTAAATTTAACATTTGTAATGTTTAAAATGCATAATCTCTTGACATTTTTTAGCAGCTTTACATTATAACTAATATAGTTATTTAAAAGTGTTCAGTGTTGACTTTTAATGCTGTCAATTAAGTTAACGGAGCTCGAATAATATTAACAAATTATATACTGGAATTTTTGAAATCATCTTTGCTTGCCTCAAAGGATGATCATTCAATTAAAAATAGCACAAGAAATATTACTTTTAGTGAATTATTTAAAATAGTACTATAATTGAGTGTGCCAAATTGCTCTTCTGATTTGGACACATTATATACCAGAATATTTTGAATATGAGATTACCAAACTTTTCCAGACAACCTGAATGAATTTTGAAGAAGGGCAATGGTGAAGAAACACTGAAGATATACACCTGTGGTTTGGATTTTCAAAAATGGGATTGAGAGTTTTGTTTCAGAAATATGGAATAGAAATACTTTTCTCTATTTTTTGTTCATTTTTTCTAAGTACAACTAAAACCCCTGGATGTTATATACCAAAAATAAAGCAGAAAACTTGAGAAAAAAGCAGACCACCTAGGGACATCAGGACCTGAGGAACAACAAGGTAGTGAATTCCCTGTGTTTTATAATTTTTTATTGTTGTTGTTTTTGTTGTTTTCTTCATGTATTCCAGAGTTGGAGCCGAAGAAGTTAGCAAGATGAAAATATCAATAGGCATAGACAAAATAAGCATCAACAAAAGGCTACTCTTTCTAACAAAAGGACGAGGAAAGAGATAGCTTAGCAAGACAGAAACATTTTAGATAATAACTATTTTTTACACTAGCTAAACATCGAAGAAAAACTGTGGTTCCATTAACAAGCACATCAGCAAAGGCCAAATGGGAAGCCTGTATTTCTACCCTTACGGAACTCTGATGGATACCTGAACACCTCACTGGTCAGTGTAAAAGAAGACCAAGTAGGGAGTCAGGATTTTTATTTCCTTTATCAAGTAATAAGGCCACTGCCTGTGGCATCACAAAAAACATTGCATGCAGCCTGAAATCCGACCATCACCAACCCATAAAAAGGCTTCACATCCCTCCCCAGATGGGTAATAACACAGGAGGTCTATCACCAACAGAATTATCCCAAAAGCATGGCTAAAGGACATTGTCCAAACGAGAAAGAAATTTAAAAGAAGACATGTTAGAACATCATGAATAAAGAACATGGTAAGAAAATTATGGTTAAGCAAACTTCTTGGGGTTTATAAGTTATATTTGATTATTGAAGTAAACATTATAAAAATGACTAAAAGTATTCTAAATTTACGTAGAAAAATATTTGACAATTATTTAATAAACTGGACAGGATAAGTGGATGCAGAAAGAGGTAACATCTTTACACTTGAATTGAAGAGATGATGATAACAGTATATTGTGATAAATAATATATATAAAATACACCATCTAGAAAAATGAGTAAAAAGCTAAACAAAGAAATACACCCAAAAGCTCTATAGATAAATAAAAATAAAACTAAAATAAGGTTAAATAAAACAGCAGACTTAGCCTTAAAATACTAATTATTATATTAGATGTAAATGGTATGAATACACTACTGAAAATGCAGAAATTGTCAATGTATTTAAAAATATCATCCAACTCTATGGGATTCACAAAAAATCAATTTCAAATATAATAATATAAGCATCTTGAAAATGAAAGGGAAAAGTTATATCAAGCAAACATTAATCAAATAAAAAAAGAAGATCTATATTAATATCATATAAAACAGAATTTAGAGTAAAGAAAATCACCTGAGACAAAGAAGCATATTGCCTATAATAAAAGGGGTTATATGAAAAAGAGTTTATTAAAAAGAGTTTAGTGTGTGCACTAAAATACACAGCTGCAACATATTTGGAACAAAAGCTAATAGAACTGAGAGAAAAGATAGGCAGATTCAAAATTATAGTTGGGAGACTTACACTGTCCTTTCTAAACAACTGATACAACAACTAGACAGGAAGTCAGCAGAAACATAGGACACAATTAAGTCATTACCCAGTTAGATCTGATCAATATGCATAAGACACTCAAACAACAGCAGAATGAATACATATTCTTTTCATAGGTCTGTAAGACATAGGCCAAAATAGATCTATCATGGGCCATAAAACAAACCTCAACAAATTTAAAATAATTTAAATTAAATAGAGTGTTTTCTGACCACAATGTAAGCAAAGTAGTAATCAAAAACAGAAAGATAACAGGAAACTCTTCAAACCCTAGGCAACTAAACAGCAAAATTCTGAACACAACTTGAGAATCTTTAATTTGAAAACCTAAAACCTGAAAGGCTCAAAAATCTGAAACTTTTTGAATACCAACATGACACCACAAGTAGAAAATTACACAACTGACCTCATATGATAGGTCACAGTCATTTTGTTTCCTGCACAAAATTACTAAAAATACTGTATAAAATTACTTTCAGACTATATATAAAGTATATTTGAAGCATCAATGAATTTTATGTTTAGACTTGGGTCCCATTCCCAAGATATCTCATTATGTACATACGAATATTCCAAAGTCTGAGAAAATATGAAATCTGAAATAGT
>RJWJ010012940.1:12392-41050 GCA_004363605.1 Indri indri
TATTCATTTTAAAGTTTGGTAGTTAATATAATGTGACATTTAGGCAATGATAGACCAGTTGACCAACAGAATAAAATAGAAAAAAAGTCCTCAAACCCTTTGATTCCAAGGTCTACTTATAATCTTAAAAAGTGATTGAGGATGACAAAGCTTTTTTGTTTATTACTATATTCGATATTAAATTAGAAAAATACAAATAACTAGTTACTAATTTAAAGGTAACAGAATAAAAATTCAAAATGAAAATTTTAAATTTATTTAAAAATAGCAAAAATAATTCACAGACTATACACCCAATAAACGGCTAATATCCGGAATCTACAAAGAACTCAAATAAATAGGCAAGGAAAAAAAAAAAAAACGTTAAAAAGCAGGCAAAAGACATAAATAGAAGCTTATTGAAACAAGATAGACAAATGGCCAATAAACATATGAAAACATGCTCAATGTCAATAATCATCAGGGAAATGCAGATTAAAACCACAATGAAATATCATCTTACCCCTCTCAGAATGGCCATTGTTAAAAAGTCAAAAGGCGATAGATGTTGGCACGGATGCAAAGAGAAAGGAATGCGTATACTCTGCTGGTAGAACTGTAAATTAGTGCAACCTCTATGGAAAATAGTATGGAGATTTCTCAAAGTAGACCTGCCATTCGATCCAGCAATCCCACTACTGAGTATTTACCCGAAGGAAAAGAAGTCATTTTATCAAAAAGACACCCGCACTTGAATGTTTATTGCAGTGCAATTCACAATTACAAAGACGTGGAATCAACCCAAGTGCCCATCAATTCTTGAGTGGATTAACTAAATTTTGTATATATATTACATGGAGTACTACTCAGCCATAAAAAAGGAATGAATTAATGTCTTTTGCAGCAATTTGGATGGAACTAGAGACCATTATCCTAAGTGAAGTATCTCAAGAATGGAAAAACAAACACCACCTGTACTCTAGTTAAATAATTTTTAACTAATCGATAAGCACACACACGGGCACAGAAAGAAGTAAAAATCATTGCAAATCAAGAAGGGGGAGGGGTGAAGAAAAGAGGGATATAAACCTACCTAACAGGTACAATGAACACTATTTGGATGATGGGCTTACTTATAGCCCTGACTTAAGCATTATAAAAGTTATCCATATAACAAAAACATTGGTACCCCCTCAATATTTTGAAATAAAAAAGAGAAAAAACGAACAAAAATAAATCTATAACATATTATTACAGGCAATATTCTTATGAAAACATAAATGGTTCCAAAACAAAAAACTGAAAATAGTTTTAGATTTTTGCAAATCCATTCAATATTTACCTTAATAGAAGCCAGCTGAATTATCTGTTTCTGCATTTCATCACTTGCTATGTATTGTTTTGATGGACGTATATGAAGAAAATCTGGGCTCACAAACATATGCAGTTAGAAAATGAAAGACTATTTTAATGATTTTTTGGAAATAATTGTGAATAATCTCCTTTGTTGCCATAGCAAACTGTGGTGAGCTGTAGTTTCTGAATGATTACATCAGCTGTGCAATCTTGAACCATATGTTAGTATCCAGTAAAGTAGTCAGTGAGTTCAGCTTGTGAAAAGCATTATCCTTGAAGTAAATCCCACATAAACAACTCCTTGTTGGGGTATCAGTTTCTTATTCACCCTAAAGATCAGCTTAGGAGTCCTAATTCCCAAGTTTCCTAATTTCCATAACAAAGAGTAGGACCAAGAAGACAAAAAGTATTTTAAAAGGGTATTCTGGAAAAGATGTTCTAAAAGGATGAATTAAAATGTTCAGCTAAGGTAAGCTATCAGGTAGCCCTGCCCAGCAGAGGACTGGGGGCAAGTTGGGAAGAAAAAAGCCAATGATAGGAGAAAAGCCTACAAAACCAAAGTGGACAGAGTTTGCCAGTCAGGGAGAGTAAAGTACATACAGCCATTTTATGAATGAGAAAATTGAAGCTTAAGGAAAGTATATAACGTGTCCAAAGTAACACAAATGATAATCGATGAAACCGGCATTCAAACTCAGTTACACGTATCTCTAAAATCTACCCATAATCATTTTATATTCTATATCCCTATAGTCAATTTGTTTCTAAACATTGCATTAATATCTCATGTCCCCATAAATATGTACAACTATTATGTATCCATAAAAAATTAAAACTATTTTAAAAGCGATTTATGTGGTCACAGTTAAAACAAAACAAAAATATTGCTTTTCAAAAATCAGTGGAATAAAAGCTTTTTTAAAAAATGTGCTTCTCTAAAATTCACAAAAGTAAGTTGAATTTACATAAATCATTTTCTACTGGAGCTATTAAATATACCTACAAATATAGAAAGATCTTCATCTCAGAAAGAAAATATAGCAAAATTTAAAAACGGGCTGCTGAAATGTGTAACATTATAGCAGCCTCTTCTGACTGGCTTGCAACTTTTCATTATTTGTGAAACAGAACTGGAATGTCTCATAGTAACTGAAATATAGTTTTTTTTTATTACTTATGTAGCAAATATACTCTGTAAAGTAGAATACTACATGTTTAGTAAGTTTCCTATTTCAAGCATAAAAATTTCTCAATTTAGAATACTAATTAAAGTGAAAGACCGGTCCACTGTAATGTTTTTAAGTTAAATTTTTGTCATAATTTAATAGGATGCAATTATTTTAAATAAATATGACAGGTCCTAGTGAATTTTTATTTTCTCCCTTTATTTAGTGACTGTAACTTGTCTCTGACTTCTTTAAATGCTTGAAAGAATACCACCAACAATTAAAACTTCTTATATCTATGTCAATATAACTTATAAATCTAAATCTAAATACTTTACTATAAATTTTTACAATATCTACACACACACACACACTCTCATCCCCATATGTGGAATCATTGCATATATTTCTTCCAGTATTTATTTTGTATATGATGAACCTGAAGCTAACAAAGGTATATAAAATTCTGTCTACATAGTTATAATATCCCATTTATTTTTACTAACAATTCTATAAAGCTTTAATATAACATAACAACTTAGTTCATCAAAGTATAAGATACCATTTTACTATATGAATAACATACTCTTACTGTATAAATATATAAATAGCAGTGGATCAGACATAAGCTTAATTCATTATTCATAAGGCTGTAAATTAGCCATTCTCAAAATAGAGGGATGCTCTATGCACAATGGAGAGACAGGGCTAAAGAGAGGTGAATAAGTAGAAGAGAAGAAAAATGTGATTTAACATATGAGCATATACACCTATGCAAATATTTAAGAGAAAATAATTTAAAATTACATACATTTGGAGTTTATTATAAATAATAAAGCTATTATTTTTGGCTAATATGGGAATTCTTCACAAAGGTGATTTTTCTCGAGTTCTATTTATAGGGAAAAAAGCTTTATTCATTTTCTATCTTACCCAGATGCCTTGATACACCATTTCCATCGATGTCTTTGCTTTCATAATTGTTATAGAAACTACCAACAGCACGTGAGTATTGCCTTACACTGGATTCAATCAGGGAAGCAGAGCCACTTGTGGTTTATTTAGTGGCTGGACTTTACACAATTGTTTGAGCTGGTTATCTGAGTCTGTGTAGGCTACTGCTTCTGTCTTTGGTGTAGAAAACTAAGACGAACAAAGTGAGTGATCAGGAAAAGATGGACAAAAAGTAAGACAAGCAACAACAAACTGGAACAGTTAAGATGAGCTGGAAACCACGAGGATAAATGGGAACTGCATGGGTCTCCCGACACCTCCAGACTGACCTCAACTTTGATGATGGGGTGTGCTGCAGAAGAAACTCATAACACTCAACACGAAGATAAAGGCAAATCTGTCGCAAGAGTAGAAGAAGATGAAGAAGGATTTGGCAGGATATGAGGAAGTGAGGAAGCTGCAGGTTCAGATGCTACCCCATGTCAATAAGGGGAATCAACACGTAAGTGACAAAGTGGGTAGCAATACTGACATTCCTATCTCTCTATCTATTAATATCTTTCTGTCTATTAATTTGCCTTTCAAATCTTGTCCAAAATGTCTTTGTGGTTAATGTTAACACAAAATTATTCAGAAAAAACAGATTTGAGGAAAAACTAGTTTCTACTTAGCTAAATTGACACAATACAAATGTTCACATACTGTATTTGTTTTCTGTTTCCCTACCTGATAACATGGTATTAATAGCTCTTCACTTCAGGAAAACAAAACAAAACAAAACAAAACAACAACAACATAGTTCTGCGTGGTATGTATGGTTTGTAAACTTGGGTCAGTACCCATCACCTTTATATCACTGGTCTCATTTCTCCATCCACAAACCCACAGAAGTTGTTCTTTCCTTTATAACACTTATCAAATTCTACCTACATTTTCCTTAATCCCAGTGCCAACTCAGCAACAAATGACTTTGGCTGTTACTTTCTAGAGGACAAAGAACTATCAGAAATAACTCAATTTTTTCTTCCTCACTACATAAAAAATTATCAGTGTCTCAATATACCACTACATAAAATTGTTCAGGAAAATACCCTTCTTTTCCAGTTGAAATTTAATTCCTTAAATTTATCTCCATACAAATTCTATTCTTCTTTTTCTTTGGAGTCCATGATTTTCAGTTAAACTCTATTAATCCCGAATTATATGAACAGGCACTGTTATAGTTGCCCTGGTATAACTTGCATTAAGGGAAGATATTTTTAAATTTTTCACCATCTGTAGACTGTTCTTACAACAACACTATCATTTGTCAGAATTCAAGAATGCCACCTTCCAGCTAAAACATCTCTAAAGACTACCTGCTATTGATGAAGTTAAGTATAAATTACTCTATCTGGTGCTTAGGGCTCTCTGCGATATTGCTACAACCTAGATTTATGGAATTCTTTTTAGGTGTGTATTTCACTCTTGCCAGTCAAAATCATCTTGTGTTTCATCAGATATGGCTCATGTTTTCTTTTTTTTTCTTGTAATTACTTTTGTTATTCCTAGTGTTCTAACCTTCGTTGTTATAACTAATAAACATTTATTGAATGCAAACAAAGTGATACATATTGTTGGGCATACAGAAGGAACAGGACAGAAATCTTCCCATGAATGAGGTAACTACCCAATGACAAAATACTCCTGAATGCAGTTATCATTCATAGCAATGATTGCTATCACGTAGGTGTACAACGGTGGGATGAAAAGAGAAAAAATAAGTGCCCTACTTTTCCTGTAGTGGAAGGAAGGGTTGAGAAAAGCTTTTCAGACTACTTAACACTTGAGCTAAGTGTTGAATGATAATCCTAGTTCAGCAAGCAGTGACAGAACCTACATGTTTCCATCTGTGAGGAAAGTTTTTCTTATAATTTGTATATCAAGGACTACGTATTTCAGATGCTTTTCCCATGTCATCAATCCAATATGCATTCTGTCTATGTTGATCCCTTGTCACATGGTGTTTGTATAATATGACATATGCTACCACTTGTCCATTCTCTTGCTTGTGGGTTGGCAATAGCAGAGCTCCTTGTAGCTATTACTGGCTCAAAAAAGGTTGAATAATTGCTATGGTTTGAATATGGTTTATTTGTCCCCACCAAAACTTATGTTGAAATTTGATACCCAATGTGGTGGTGTTGGGATGCGTGGCCTATTGGGCGGTGTCTGGGCCATGAGGGCAGATCTCTCATGAATGGGTTGGTGCTATTCTCCCTGCAGTCAGTGAGTTCTAGGAAGAATGAATTAGTACTCTCAGAAATGGATTGGTTCCTACAAGAGTGAGTTGTAATGAAAGCCAGGATGCCCCTTGGGTTTTCTCTCTCTGCACATATCAGCTTCCCCTGTGATCTTTTCTGCCATGTTATGACTCAGCATGAAAGCCCTAGCCAGAAGCCAGGGCCTTTGAACTTTTCAGTCTGCAGAACCATGAGTTAAATAAACATTTTTTTCCTTTATAAATTACCCCATCTCAGGTATTTTTTTTTTTTTTTTTTTTTTTTTTTTTTTTCTTTTTGAGACAGAGTCTCACTCTGTTGCCCTGGCTAGAGTGCCGTGGCATCACCCTAGCTCACAGCAACCTCAAACTCCTGGGCTCAAGGGATCCACCTGCCTCAGCCTCCTGAGTAGCTGGGACTACAGGGATGTGCCACCATGCCCGGCTAATTTTTTTTCTATATATTTTTAGTTGTCCAGCTAATTTCTTTCTATTTTTTTAGTAGAGACAGGGTCTCGCTCTTGCTCAGGCTGGTCTTGAGCTCCTGAGCTCAAACTATCCGCCCGCCTCAGCCTCCCAGAGTGCTAGGATTACAAGCGTGAGCCACCATGCTCGGCCTCAGGTATTCTTTTATAACAACACAAAAGGGACTAAAATGATAATAGAATTCCTTTGAGAATGTTCCCATAATATTCTTTTCAAATATCAATTTGTATATTTAAAAAATCATGCAATGTTTGGAATTTAATCTATATTATATGACCCACCACGAAGGTGAATTAAATTGATACATTGCTTTCCCAGAAGCCAATAGGCATGAGAAAAACAACTCTGAGGAAGAAACTATAGAAAGTATTTTAGGGAGTGGAGCAGGGTTTCTTCCTATAGCCTTGGAACAAACATCGGGAACAGCCTTCCATGTCTTCATTACCTTTCAGGGGTTTTAATGTGGGGAAGTAGTGTTTTCATTGTCTTTCATCAATGTAACATTCAATAATAGAAAGTCATTAAAGACTGCTAAATGTGTTTTATTTATCAGAGTTGTATTTACAAGAAGTCACTGATGGGCAGGTTTCTGTAACATTTATTTACATGGGGCTACACCCGAGGCATGAGAGACATGAGAAGACTCTTGAATGGATTCACAAAACTGTGTATTTTAAAACCCCAATTTGTTGATATTGCTATCTCTTTTCAACCTGATGTCCTCACTAATTCCTCCTTGGAATGGCTTTTGGGGGTTTGCCTAAGGGGAATTTATGGTAAGGGTACATTTATTTGATTTTAGTGGGATATTCTTGTGTAGTTTGCAGTCACTTCAATGAATAGTTACTGCTAGCTACCCAGGTAGTGAGATGGCTTTCAGCATACTCTGCCACTCACCGATCAACTCACTTGGTGTCATAATACAAAGGTAGAGGGCAAGAGATGGTATAGAGATATTGATATGTCCTAAATCTCATTGTAAGTGTTTGTGAGTTGGAGAATAAATAAGCTCTGAAACATATGAAGCCAATGATAACTAGCCAGTGGAAACTTTCTCCAATCTTCAGCCATATAAAGTTGTAAACAGCTTGGGTTTCCATCAAGACCTAGCCAAATTGGAAGTGCTCTCCTGTTAGAAAATACTCAGCAATAAATCAGATACAATCATAAACGTACTGTATATTTTTTCTTTTCTTTTTTATTGGAATTTCCTGAAACAAAATTGATAGATTTTCTATGTTAGGGTACATATGAAGCAATACTGAATGTATCAAATATGCTGCTATATAAAGTTACATATTTTATACAACCCAAAGTTTCAAGATTATTTTATGTATCTGACATATATTTTCCTGGTTAAGTAGAGTGTTTCTTCTAAAAAGAAACAGCCATGCAAACTATGATTAAGGTCTTAAAATGACCTGAAGAAACAAATGTTCCAATAATAAAGTTTCTATATGTATTCACAGGAATTGAATATTATAAGAATAATTTAACGACTCTTAATAGCTTAATATAATTCAGTTTAATTTCAAGGTTCATTACAATTGTCCTTGTGTAATTAATTTAGAATTAATTTTGCATATTTTTTTCAAAATTATTGCAATTCAGTGTTATTATTTTCAGAATTCAAATGTGATTAAAAAAAGGATGTATACTAGTGTAAATGAAAAATCTAAATGTAAAGAAAATGCTTTTGATGTTTTTTCATCTTTGAAATATCCTTATATTTTTGTGAGTTCTTTTCACATCATAAAATAAGCATTTATAAATGTACTAATTCTTTATTTGTAAGTTTGAATCATTTTACTATAAATGAGCTTTGACAAATTATACAAGCTTTAGTTCCACAAAACCTGGGTATGCCCCTGCCTATTATTAAATATATGTTTTATTTCTATTATTAATAATAAAATTGTGCTTTTTAAATTTGATTAATAAATTGATTCCATTAAGATAGTTAATGGAAAGAGTATAGTGACCCCAGTGGGTTAAGACATATTTAGGTATTTGCACATTCAATGATTAATTAAATTTTTTGATATATCTGATTGTTATTTGCCTGGAATACTAAAGAAAAAAAAATCATATAAAGAAAATAAAAGAGAAACACACACAATTATTTTTTGTTTTATTCATCTGAATTATTTATTGATCTTTAGCTCAACCTTAATTTGGGAAAATGATGTTAAATTATAGTACTGATTATTTGTTAAAGATCCTTAAGATAAATTTAAAAGTTTTAAGAAATGTGGTATATTTTAAGAAGGTAAAACATAAGGATGTTAAAATGTTTAAACTATGAAATCCTGAAAAGTTGGTTAATTTTTCTCAATATACTGTATTTTTATTTTATAATAAAGTATAAATTAGTGCCAATGTCATATGTTAGATAAAACATTTCTCTAAATACTTCATTTAATGTGAAAAGTAATTTCTGGTTGTTTAATTTCTTTTTATTTTCCATGAAATCTGGAGAAGCGTTCATTTCTTAGTAAAAATGGTTTGACCTATAAATAATGCTGTCTAATTTTTTCAAAACTAAGACTTAGAAGGGTTCACAATTCAAAACTAAATCTGCAATTTTTCAAAAATTGTTCATTTCCATTGCTCCATATATATTTCATTATACTGACCTACTTATGACACCAACTCGAAGGAAGAGCTGTAAAAAAATATACCTTCCCAGCTAAAGAGAAGCATTACATTTAAAAGTACTATTAAATTCAAGAAGATTATATTGGAGGAATTGTAAGGGATAATTTAAAATATAAAAATAGGTCAAGAATAGAATATTAAAAAAAGATAATTCTTTTTTTAATGTGCTTTCATTGACAGGTTTCAAACCATGACACACTGACCAACCTAAAAAGTCTTCCAAAGATCAAACATATTGAACACACATTCTTTTAAAATATGCCTATCCATAAAGAAAATAATCCAGATATCCATCAATTTTATGCTCAGCTGTACTGCATCTATGAGCTCTCTTTGTATCCCTTCAATTATTTAATAATTAGTTGCTCGCTTCTATGTATCAGTTATGCTCTTTATCCTGAGCATTTCTATGCCTCTTTTATTGGCTCCTAGAATATCTATCTTCAAGGATTTAATTTTACATCAATCAGTATATTTTTGATTATATATTGGATGGTAGCAAATGATTATTTTTTACAAATCACAATTAAACATGGAGTTCAGAGATCTTGGCCCCAGATCTCACTCTGGAATTTGTCATGACAACAAAGTCGTCATTTAATTCCTCCAGGTTTCAGAAGTTTCCAAGTGTAGAAGGAAGGTGTTGGTTTAGGGCAGAGAAGACACTGTGAGCTCTTTAGAAGTCACATTTAGGACAATTTTACATAGCATTAAAACATCAGTAAATAAATTAATTGCTATTAGCAACCTTTGATTAACCACAAAATCTGGCAGCCAAGAGTCCTGCATGGTACCAACATTCATAGAATCTAGTGATTCGGTAAAGATTTCTCCAGTTTTTTACACATAGCAAATATAATCGATGCTCTGCCCAGATTACATGATTCCGTTTACCATTTCCTCAGACTCATGTCTCAGTTTATGTGTGCTATTGTTTTTAATGTACTTGAATCTGAGACTCTCTTAAAAAATTATTCCTAGGCTCCTGTAGACACTTGACCAACAAGAGCAGGAGGCTGGAAAGTTTACTCCCCCTGCAGCACCCAAGCAGCCTGCAGTCAGTCACTGGCCAGCCAATAACTGACATGAAAATCCTTACGTCACATTTCTGTGGGTACATAACCTGAGTCAGGATTCCTCTGTAGGGACAGCCTGTAGGTGGTATTTTGCCTGAAATGGAACCCTTGCTTTACTTTTTCCGCTCCTTATGCTGTTTTGTTTTGTTTTGTTTTGTTTTCCCGTTATCTAACAGTTTTTCTTGACTTTTTTCATGGCAATTGTACAAGGCATTCTTCTAAGAATTTGCTTCCAAGGAACTTGAGCTAAGTGACTATATTCTACATTTATTCATTCATCTCTGTTATTTATGTAAAACAAATAGATTAACCCCATCAAGACACTGGACTAGACAATTGCTGAAGAGCTTGGAGGCTCTTATTTTCTTATTTATTTTTTAGGATTTGCTTTAATGAGTTTACCTGACAGTTGGTTGTTGTCAGTATAGTCTGTTGTTATTATTGTTATATATTCTATTTGCATTTGTATTTTTTTTTTTATTTGAGAGGGTCTTTAAATTTTAGAGTTAGTCCCCAGTATGAGTTGACAAAACTGTGGGCGTGTGAATATGTCTATATTTCACCTAACTAAAAGAAGACATTGATCAAAATTTAAATGTAATGTGGTATATTTGTGCCATGGAATGTTTACAGTAGCTAGAAAAAAAGATTAGGGGAATGCATGGAAAGAGGGGCAGATCTTAAAGACACAGTTTTCAGTGAAAAAAAAAAGAAAAAAGGAGATAACATATGCATAATAACACAATGATATTTACATAAATGTATACACAGTAAATAACAGCTATTTACACAAAGACAGAAGATATCCAAGAAGATATCTATTAAGACATTAGAAAAATTATTTATGAGTGGTGGAGATGGGGAGGGGAGAGAATAGAATCCTTCAGTCCATTAGTCAATCAATCAATAAAATGATAGAGGAAAATTGCACAGACCAGTGATGAAAATACATAATTAATTGAGGGCTCTAATTAATTTTTTCACCTTATATTCAATTGGCCAAAAGTAAATCAGAGCAGTTTGCAAGAGTTAAGGAGAGGAAACAAAGTGATGATGAGGAAATATGCATTGAGAATAAGAAACAAGCATAAATTAATTATATTTTCTTCAACCAGCTGATATGGACTAAATTATATTCACTCAAATTCATATGCTGAAACCCTGATTCCCAACGGGCCTATATTTGGATATAGGGCATTTAAGGTTAAATAAGGTCATAAAGGTGGGGCCCAAATCTAATGGGTTTAGTGTCCTTATAAGAAAAGGAAGAGAAACCAAGAAAAGCTCATGCACAGAGGGACAGCTAAATTAGGACAAAGCAGAAAGATAACAGCCAACTGCAAGGAAAGGAGAGAGCCCTCACAGGAAATAAACCCTGCTTGCACCTTAATATTGAACTCCAAGCCTCCAGAAATGAGAGAAAATACATTTCTATTGCTTAAGTCACCCAGTCTGTGGTATTCTGTTATATTAATAACAACCCTAACCAACTACTACACCAATCAATTTCAAATTATTGCTACCTCTTTTTCTGAACTCTCACACTTTTGAACTGATTAGAATAAAATAGAGATAATACTTTCCGAAATTGGTTAGCTGTTTTTGTTTTTCTCATTTCCCCATATAACACATTCTTCTTTGTCAGCCAAGGCACCTACCTCCCTTAGGATTTAGAGTGTTGGTAAGAGAAATAAAATTGGGAGTGTGGGTGATTAGTCCTGAGTAACTGAAATGCCAAGAGAAAGCTTTTGTTTACTAAAAGAGTGGATTAGAGTAGAAAGAGCAATCTCATTGAAATGGAAGCCTTGCTGAAGGAAAGGGATTTTCTAAATAGTATTAATATAGGTTCAATTTAGCACAACCTAAGCTAACTCTACCTAATTAGATATGGCATTTCATTACACAGGAAATTTTAAGAAGCAGGATATTACATAGAGAAATAATCTCCCCAAACCCAGTTTTGGAAGATAAAGGAATGAAAATAGAAATCAAACGTGAAGCAATGAGCCATGGGGATACATATGCCTACTGCTCAGAGAGGAGATCCCAGAAAAATGAGAAAGACTAGGAGAAAAACAGAAAAGCTTATGTCTGAATTCTTATTTGAGAATCTGATAGGCAATGTTATTGAAGGCTGCCCATCCCCCTCTTCAATGTAGACCAGCTGCATCTAAGTACAATAAACTCTGTGTGTGCGTGTTTGCGTGTGTATCTGTGAGAGAAAGGGAAAGAGAGAAAGAGATTATGCAGGAGAGCCCAAATTTTTTCTTCATTTACCAGATTTCATAGCTCAAATTTGCTAAGTGTTCAGAAAATGCAAGGGAGGTTTTAGCAGAGTGGGCTGCCATGATGGCAGCTAAGTGATCCTGTAGCCTAGGCCTATTGAGTTCACCACCCAAGGCCAAAAAGCAAATGAGAATCATAATCCATAATATGTCAAGGTCATTAAAAGCTGAAGAAGTTCTAACATATTCAAGATGTTCACCAATAGATCATGGAAGAGCTGAGAGAAAGACAAGATACATATCTTCCAATTGCCAAATTTAGCTTCAGACACTGGAAGAAAACCCATAAATAATATCCAAGCAAGCCACACATTGAGAATTTTAACTAAAAAGATTGAATTATCCAAGATACTGTAGCTCTATAAAAAGATCACCTCAGATATTGGAATAAGAAGCTGAATTTACTTCACTAATCTGCTAGAGTATATGTAAATTTCTAACTTCAGTATAAAAATTTTTTCTCAGTTATTAAATAGAAGACTATGAAAAAAGTTCCTATAAAAGGGAAGGAGCTATGAGCTATGTAGAGAAAACATTTAATTTCCTTTACTTGTTTTATTATTATGCTTATCATTGCATTATAATTATTTGTTTTTGTGGCTTGATATGAATGTACAAATCTCCTGGAAAACTTTCTGTTAAGTATGTAAATCCTATACAAAAGTGCTCAGTTCTAAATTAGCAAAGCAAATTTTTACAATAGAATAAACAATTGAATGGTACATTAAAAATATCTTAAAAGTTTATATTATTACTGGAGAGAGAAAGAGGTTTTTTTTTTTTTTTTTTTTTTTTGGTGAGTTTGAATTGGGCCTTAAGCAATATGGATATTGCTTTAGGTTTCACAGCTAAAAAGAAAATATGCGCTTATCCAAAACAAAACAAAAATAATAAAAAATTAAAACAAAACTATTGGAACTAATCCTGAAGAGAAATTTCAAGCTACTGAAAATAACTTATAAATTATCTTTCAATCATCCATCAAATAAGTGCAAATGGATGTTTGCTTATTCCTTTCTTATATGGCTATTTTAAATATTCTTAATTCAAAAGGGGAAGTACGTAATGTATCACAAAGGATGCCACTTAATGTGAGTACTCCCCGGGGGGAAGGTAGAGAGTATGATTATTCTAATAAGCAGTTAATCAGACTAGAATCAACTGTTATTTTAGTTTAAATGTTATGTATGTAATATATCAGTTCATTATTTGTTAATTAAAGTAGATTTGAGGATACATTGATATTTTTTGTATTTCTCAATATAACTGACTATAGGTTCATAGAATTTTGAGTCTTAAAGGAACATAAAGGACATTTAGTCTAATAACCTCACTACTGAGAATTCTTTCTTTAGAATTTTTGACAGTCATTTAATTCTGTGAATAACTCCAGTGAGTGTGATTGCTGTCTCTTTTTTTATTTGTTCCTCCTTATCTCTCTCCCTCTTTTCCTCCTTTCTTCTTTCCTTCCTTCTGTTATTTATTTATTTTTTTCTGCAAATGTTTGCTGACTATACTCTCTTATAGACAGTGGCTAAATATTGAATGTGAAGATAAAGACAGACCTGGTTAATACCCCATTGAATTTTAGGATACAAGATAGGCAATAAACCAAGCCCACTGAAGACAATGTAGTGAGTCCTACAGGATATCTATTAAACAATTAGTAGACGATTTCTGAGAGCGTTGTCTAAGTTGACACCTAAAAATGAGAATTATAAGATCAAAAAGAAAGTTTAAACTATTTTTCCTTCCACCCTTTCTTCCTTTTTCCTGTCTTTCTCTCTCCCCCCTTCTCTCTGTTCCTCTGTCTCTGTCTCTGCCTGTCTCTCTCTCTCTCTTTTCCACTTAAAGCAGCAGAAGAGAACAGGTATTCATTTTAGTTTAAAGTCGTTAGTTTGTAGGCATGATAAAATTTATCTCTGGATATTTTTGATTCTCATTGTTTTCCTTATGGGATAATTCACAACAAGTCTGCAAACTCTTTAAAATGATGATATTTCAAATATTCAGTGATTGTATTTTATCTCTGCCAGCATTAGTTTGCTAGGACTGCCATAACAGAATAATACATGTTGGGTGGCTTAACCAACAGAAATTTATTTTCTCTCAGTCCTGGAGAGTGGAAGGGCAGGATCAAGGGGTTAGAAGGATTTGCTTCCTCTGAGGCCTTTCTCCTTTGTGTGCAGATTGCCACCTTCTTTCTGGTTGTCCTCACATGGTTGTCCCTCTATGGTTTAGAACTCCGGAGTCTCTTCTTCTTCTCATAAGGACACCAGTCACGCTTGATTAGAGCCCCACCTTAAGGGTCTTATTGTCACTTAGTCACGTTTTAAGGACCCTATATCCAAATATGGTAACATTTTGAGGTACTCGGGATTGGAACTTCAACATGTGAATTTTGGGAGAACCTAGTTCATCACATAATAATCCTGCTTAATTTTCTTTTCTGTGGGTTATATCTCCTCTGTCCCTTCAGCTATTTCTGTTATGGCTTTTAAGATTTTTTTTCCCCAATGTGTCTAATCCTTCTAGACACATTCCTTTTGCTAGTGTCTCTCATGTGGGCATAACTATACACAGAAATTCAAACAAGAACTGATGACTGATGATGAGGGAAGGAAGACTATAACTGCACCACTATATGTGTTGCAGAGTTAAGAATACAGGCATGAATACTGTCAGCCTTTATTTGAATCCTTTCTCAGAAAAAAAAAAAAAAAAAAAACTTCAAATATCAGCAAGTCATTTGGCTTCATCTAGAAAACAGCAAGTACACCTGCATCATTTGGAATGTGTAATGATTTTATAATACCTGCATTTGTGCTTCGTGCATCATGAATATGCAAAAATTCAGTGCTTTCTGCCTTTCTTTTTCCAGTGTGGCTGCAGGTGTATCATGTTTTCACTAGTTCAATGACCAATTCCCCGCATCCACCATCTTATTTACATAACTGTTGCCAAGTCAAGCCTTTCTTTTTCTTTTTTTTTTGAATCCTGTTTTTTATTTCAGGATATTATGGGGGTACAAAAATTTTGCATACATGTTATGACTTTGCCTCACCCAAGCCAGGATTTGAGGCATGACCTTTCCCCCCTGCAATGTTCACCATGTCCATTAGTTGTGAGTTTACCCACCCCCATACCCCCAACGCCCAATGAATATTACTATGCAAGAGAAATGAACATTTATACACTGTTGGTGGGACTTCAGATTAGTACAACCTCCTTGGAAAATAGTGTGGAAATTTCTCAAAGAAATAAAAGTAGACCTGACATTCAATCTAGCAATCCCACTACTGCGTATGTACCCAAAAGAAAAGAAGTGGGTTTTTTTGGGTTTTTTTTTTTAATCAAAAAGACACCTGCACTTGAATGTTTTTTGCAGCACAATTCACAGTTGGAAAGATGTGAAATCAACCCAAGTGTCAATTAATTAATGAGTGGATTAACAAAATGTGGTATATGTACACCATGGACTATTACTCAGCCATAAAAAAGGATGACTTAATGACTTTTGCAAAATTTGGATGGAACTGGAGACTATTATCCTATGTGAAATATCTAAAGAATGAAAAAACAAACTCCACGTGTACTCGCTATTAAGTTGGAACTAACCAACGAGCATGCATGTGCAAAGAGGAAATAAAAATCCGTGGTAATCAAGCAGTGGGGATGGAGGAAGAGGTGATGTGTGAAAACCTACCTAACGGGTACAATGAACACTATTTAGGTGTTCGGCACACTTACAGCCCTGACTCAAGCATAACAAAAGCTATCCATGTAGCCAAAAACATGTGTACCCCTTTAATATTTTGAAATAAATAAAAAAGAAAATTCATATACCTTTATTAAATCAGTATGGTTCTTAGTTTGACAAACTAATTTCTTGAATTTGGTGTTAACTGTGTCTCTATCATTGATGAAATAAAATTTTTAATGCTCCAGGTAAGAAAGTTTAACATGTTATAAAATATGTTATAAAAACAATATATTAGTTGAAATTTATAACGTAATTGGGAAATATCCTCATTATGAAGAGAAAATTGTTTGTGATTCAAATAAAATTTCCCATCACCACTATTGATGTTCTCCTGGCTGTGACCTACATCCCATTATCCTTGGATGGTGCTCAGGCCAGATTTGAGTCTTACAATAAGATGTTTCAGAAAAATTCCCACATAATGAATTCTTTTTTTATAACAGTCTAAAGAATAAACAAAACCATATTCAGTAATTGTCTCTAATGTGTTAAGTAAAATATCAGCTTGATTGAATATGCCATGTAATCTGTTATAAAATCTGAAGCATAATTGAGGATAGCCCTGACCTCAAGCTATTTGAAAGATAAGTTACCAGAATTGCAGCACACTGCTCTACTCAATAAGTCTACTCAATCTTTTAATAGATTGCTGACTTCAACATGAAAATTTGAAGAACTTCTGCAAAAACTATCAGTCTAAAAATCTGTATTTGTGTTTTTAGAAGGAGCAGTATACACTTCCAAATTCGTAAAGGAGACTTTTTCTTGCTTGTTAGTATTAATTGTAAGTGCATCAGATGTAAAGTACAGTATGACACATCTTTTGAGAATTTGTAGCCTCAGATAAAATGATTTTATTTATGCAGCACATGCATGTACTTTATGTTAGACCAAGTGAGATGATCCTTAGTATACAAACCTTAAGCCATTCAAGGAATCATCACCACTCTTCCTATTAAAATAATAGCTAGCCCCTAAGGAACTGTGGCTTTTAGAACAAGGCAGCAGCCAAGTGAGGGACAGCTCAGTCGTGGTAGCAAGGAAATGTACTAAAACAGCATATTTTCATGCCATGTGATGCCTGATGAAATGTAAAATGAGTAATAAAGGCATTTAATGTTCATACATTTTCTACTTTCACTGCTTCTCGTATATCAATGCACCATAATTTAACTATCATCTTCACCTCCACCCCTGTTTTAAAATTTAGTGTTGCTAAATCTTTATTTAGAGTTCGTTGGATTTCAGTAAGATGAAATGGGGGGATAATTTGTAATTATAGCAGCTGTAGCAGCTGTCACATCAAGTGCTGACTTAAAACATATATTTTCTGATAAGATATGTTGTTTTTATATATCCATACTAAGGGCCTATTTGTTGGAGTCTTGATCAAGAATAGATATTTGTGGTATTACAAGGTCAAGATAAGTTTCAATGGATGACAGAAGTCAATTTAAGAGAACAGTCTGCAAAGAATCAAAGTTCATTTTGATGCAAGCTGATAATCTTGAGTAGATAAAATTTCTCAAGTACGTCCTATAGAATCTATATTATATGACACATTTAGAAGGAAAAAAACACCTGGCATAATTTGTATATTCATATCATTTATTCTACCTGTTTTTATGCCCTGGTTCATAGGCATAAACAGTAAAACAGACATAGCTCAGATCAGTAATTCAGTCTGCTTTCTTGCATGAAAAGCTTATTAACACTACCTTGGATTTATGAATAATAGATCCCACTTACCTAGTGATTCTTGTTTCCGTTGAGGTAGCTGTTATCTTCCTAGCTTGAGCAGTGACCTCATGGCTGCCGTCAAACACTGCCTGGGGTATCTCATATTCCACTGGAGGACTGGAATTGCCAGTTGTCATAGCCTCCCTTGAGCTTCCTGGAAAAACTTCCTTACAACTGCTAGACTTTAAACCCAGATGCTAGGCCACCCTATGGATCTAATTAGGCAAGCTTTATATATATTTACATATTCAATTGACCTATAATTTTAGCTAATTAGCCTTAGCTATCTAAAAGATGCATGAAGCAAAGTCATTTCCCAAAAGGGATATATCATTTCAGTTAGTTCTCAAACTCAATGAAATCTCCTCTTTACACACTCAAGAGTTTATGCTTTTGATTATGAGTGAAGGTGTAAAACTTAGGCCTTTGGTGTATAGCTAATTAGAAGAGGTATTTAGAAGCACTTTGATAAATAATGCAAATCACCTATAATTAACCAGCTATTTGGTATGTCCTGGCCTTGGTGGCTCAGATGATATTGAACTATAGTCATTGATTGATGATAGGTTGTTGGTGTTATAAAGTCAATTCATGCATAAAAGGCAATATTTCAATTAACTCTGAAACAATTCACTAAAGAAATGTCTACAAAATTAAACAGGCAATGCCTTCTATCTTTTTAGGACTAAATGGAATAATGAACTAAGATATAATATATACAGATATCAATATATAATATTATAGTCCACTTTCCAAGAGAGTCTGCAGAAGAGTATAACACAAATAAGGATTGAGAACTTTGATGTAGAAATATAAGCCCAATTTTTAAATCTGTTTATCATTGTGAACATTAGGCTGCTATTTACTTCAGCCCTGCCATCTAAAATTTGTGTCCTGTAAAATCGGTTGCCACAGTTTATTATGCAGAAAATATATAAGATGTGTTAATATGGTAAGATGACAGTTATCTATTGGTATGTATACCACACTAAAACATAGTGGCTCAAAAACCACAGTCATTCATTTAGTTCACAAATTGCACTTTTTGCAGGGTTCACTACAGGCGGTTTGCCTCTGTGGTGTCCGCAGTGGTGTTAATAGTTTGTCTGAGGCTGGAGGATCTACTTCTAGGAGGACTTGTATACATGTCTGGCAAGTTGGTGCTGACTTCCAGCTGGAGTTCAGCTTAGATTGTTGGTCTGGAGGCCTCAATTCCTCTCCTCATAGCATGAGGGCTTGGTGTTAAGTGTAGGTGTTCCAAGAGCTAGAAAACGGCAGTTCCTAGTTTCTTAAGGTCTAGATCCAGAAACTAGTAGAGCCTCAATTTTGCCATATTTATTTGATTCGAATAGTTCCACAACCTGATGAAATACAAGACAAAATAAACTAGCCCCACATCCGGGTGGGAGGACTGCTAATCTTTTGTCTACCTCATCTTTAATCTACCTCAAATGCTGGAACTGATGTTGTGCTTCATCTGGTCTAGCCTACTTTCCTTCCAGATATGCAAGCTGATGATGAGAATCTATTAGTGGTCATCTTTAAGAGTCACAGCAATTAGAAGTGGTAGTAATAAAAATAAATCATATTTTCTCTTCCTTATTGAGTAATAATGACAAATAAAATTGTATATATTCAAAGTGTATAATTTGGTGTTTTCATATATGCATACATTGTGAAATAATTACCACAATCAAGCAAATTGGTCACCAAAAAAAACATGGAATTGTGCACTTTAAAATGGGTGAATTGTGTGGTACGTGAATTATATTTCAATAAAGCTGTTGCTAAAAAACAAACAAACAAAAGATCACTTTTAGTGAGGATTTATCATGAACCAGACACCACAAGTTTATTAAATAGTTAATCCTCACAGCAGTTCTATACAACATATATACATAGTACAATTGAGTCACAAAAAGATTAAATAACTTGCTCAAGGTCACACAACTAGTAAATGAAAGAGCCAGAATTTCAACCCAGACAAATATTACACTCTATTCCCTCTTGATGGGTGCCTTGAAAACCTAATTCTAACTCTATTGGTAACCAACCTTTTGTGTACTTCATTGCTATTCTACTATTATACCCAGAAACTTTCTAATAAATCAGCATAATTTAACAGAAGATTTCTACTAGTTCAATATAATGTCACTGTGTTTATCAGTTCTAAGAGGTCTTTTTTGT
Organism: Indri indri; assembly: GCA_004363605.1. Lineage (NCBI taxonomy): Eukaryota > Metazoa > Chordata > Mammalia > Primates > Indriidae > Indri > Indri indri. The sequence goes on from RJWJ010012940.1 coordinate 32,303, forward strand.
GATGTCTTTAGATTTATCTAAATATAATATCATCTGCCAACAAGGATAATTTGACTTTTTCCTTCACAATTTGGATGTGATATCCTTTATTTCTGTCTCTTGTCAAATTACTGTGGCTAGTACTTCCGGGACTATGATAAATAAAAGTGTATGTTATTGTTGTAACATTTGATAGACTCTGATGATAGAGGGATACAACATAATGACCTATGGATAGATGGAAGGCATACTGTTTATTATTTATAACTGAGATGAGAGAAGGCTGCCACATAGAGCCACACAATAAATTGCATCCAAGGGAAGGATAAGAGCAAGTGAGATTGTAATGTCTCCACATTATTATTTTTGCCTCTTTCTCTTCTTATATGGACACCAGTCATATTGAATTAAGAGCCACGCTAATGACCTCATCTTAACTTGACTACATTTTATAATAATCTTATTCCCAAATAGAGTCACCTTCTGAAATTTAGGGAAGGACTTTGGGGGAGTACCGCCCAACCAAGAATACCTGTAGGTAGATCTCCATGGAAATCTTCTCTTTGTTATATAGATATTATCAAGAACATGATTTAACGAACACATCTTAATGGCTTCATGTATATATAGAACAACCATATTCTTATTCTACATTCTATTCTATGTAAGAATAGCTGATATTTACCAATATTGATTCTTCTTATATTATAATGTAGACAAATCCTCATTTAATGATTTATTGGAAATGCTCTTTTATATAATTAAGAATATATTATGTTGCAATTGGCAATAATATGCTCGGGCAATATTTATAGAATAATTTCTGGAATGCATTAGAGCTTAGTGGTTAAACATTCAAACTGGAAACTCTAGGATCTGTTTTTAGCCTTATGTCCCTCACTTTCTGGTAATGTGATGTTAAGTATGTTCACTATATCATAGATCCAACCTATTTACATCATTTTTGGAGGCAAAAATGATATGATTTTTGGTATGTAAATATAGAGTATTTACTTAATATATTTTAGTTGCTATTTGTCACCCATTGAATATTTTCAGATAGTATTTGGGAAGGAGTATTTGTGATCATCTTAATTTATTTGAAATTTCTATATTTCTTTCATATGTTATTATTTAAGGTAAAATGTGCTTATTAATGTAGTGGGATCATCAGTGATTACAATTTTAATATCGTTAAAAGTTCCAATGGAATATCTATTGGCTTCTATAATGTGCAAAAACATATGCCCAAGCTTGAGACTATATATTAATAAAAATAGGTAAAATTAACTACTGGAGGACTTATTTCTCTGGATAAGATTAGCAAATCATAGGCAGTCAACAATTCCATTGAAACAACTGGATAAAATAGATAGATTGTAATCATCGTATTTTGAAAACCATCAGACTACTACAGAAGGAATGAGGACTTTGTGAGCAAAAGTTGCATACAGAGTTCAGCCCTTCCCAGGTGAGCTGATGATCTTTAGCCATTTTCTTCCCTGAGATTATTTGTCCATTCTGGATATTGGCTGAGTTCAGAAGAACTCTACTAGAGGAAAAGAAACCAGTAGCACCTTTGATGCCTGTCTGGGAAGGCATGAGGTATTAATGTCAAGAAGAGCACAAACCCATAGCTGGTTTTCCCTGTAGGACATTTACTAGGTTCACAGCTTAAGAGGCTAAAGACCTTGTATAGAACTCTTAAGCTCAGAGTGAAATGTTCTCTAGTCTCCTGGTTTTGGAAAATAAAATCCTGGTAAGAAAGGGAGCTTGGAAAAAACACAGTATTGGTCACTCTTTCAATATATTCAGCAGATTTGGAACTAGTATGGGTTTGGAAAGATAAAAAATAAAAAAACGAACATGAAAATCACTGTATGGCAGATGTAAGTATCCTGAATCCTTTCAAGCTTTGGGAGAAAGACCTCCCAGATTCCTAATCAATAACCTGAGAGGGGGAACAACAGAGATGAACTAGAGATAGAAGAAATCATACCAAAATAAAACCTTTTCCTGTTCCCTGAAACAGCACAGGGTATGTACTGAAAAAAAAACAAAACAAAACAGATCTCTCTCTCTCTCTCTCTCTCTCTCTCTCTCTCTCTCTTTCTCTCCCTGTTATAACTGCCCATAAAGCTCTAAGTATGCATATTTGCTAATTTGCAAACTCAGGTTTATTTGTTTTTCCATTTTAAAGTATAGGTTAAGGGATCTTAATGACTTAAAATGTAATGCCTTCTCAGTCTAAGGAGCTCCAATCAGTCTGTACAGTAGGATTCTGATCTTTATTTTTTCTCTCTGCTGACTTCAGGGAAAGCACTAAAGTGGTTAAAATATGTGGAATACTCCCTGATATCCCAGAATGGTAGGGATTATTATAAAACATAAAGAAGTGTCAAAGTCTCTGAAGTTCAAACTGGATTCACTTTTATTATAGTCTCTTCTTCTTGGATCAGAGCTTGCTGTGATGTATAATTGTTTTTTTATTCACATTTAGTGTTCACAGAAACAATGACTTGACAAGATAAAGAGATATGATAGATTTCTGTGTCAGAAATCTGGGTATAGGAGAAAGATAGTTGCTATAAAAAATAGACTTCAAAATATAGTGACTTAAAGATAATAGAAGTTTACGTTACTTTAATAGAACAGAGCCTTATATGTGGGAAGTGTGTAGGAAGGTAAAAAAGCATGGAGTAGGATGTATTCAATGATCCATTGCGCAGATGCCCATATAGTTTCCGACTGGACAACCATGTGCACAGCTATAATGTTATCATTAATGTAATGGAGTAAGGAGATAGATGAACTTTGGAGTATTTGACACAGAGATTAACATTCAGTCTCTAAACCATAAGAGAAATATTAGTTTAGATCTTAGCTCAAAATTTCACTAAACATTGGATGAATAGTATCAATCACATGGGAATGCTGTGAGAATTATTATACATATTCTTGGCCAAAGTGGGTGCTCAATATTGGTTGATACCTTTGTTTTTGCTTGGGACTCATTTGATAGTTTTTTATTTATCTGTCTGTCATAATTCTAGCATCTATGTATCATCCATATTTACCTTTTATATTTCATAATTACCCAATTATTTTGAATGGTCTTATCTTTGGTTTCAACTTTTGTAGTAAATTATATTTTGACATATAATAACACCTCTTACAGAAGCTCTTGTTCTGTAAATTCTTTTTATTGAGTGAGACTTAACCTTCACAACATGCTTGAAACCTAAGTTTAATTGACAGAAAAAAATATTGTTGTAATAATTTATTAATAATATTCATTGTCTCCACTTATCTATTATAACTCTCTGAATAAAAATCATTCATCAGAAAACTGTAGAAATACATAACACACATCACACAGAAGGTCCTCAAATAACTTTCTTTCATTCAATATCCTTTCATTATAATGTTGTGAAAAGAAAAAAAGAATCAATTCTCTTTTGAGGACACTGGGTGGAGTTTGTATATTTTCCCCATGTCTGCATGGGTCTTCTCTGGATACTCTGGTTTCTTCCCACATCCAAAAGTTGTGCCCATTAATTGAATTAGTGTGTTCACACTGTCTCAGTCTCAGTGAGTGAGAGTGGGTGGTGAGTGCACGCTACAACGGCATGGCGTCCTGGCCAGCGTTGGTTCCCCTCTTGTAACCTGAGCTGCCAGCAGAGGCTTGTCTACCCACAACCATAAACTGGAATAATTGGGTACATCATTATCTTAATTCTTTTTATTACTCATTCTTTAATGTATGTATAGCTCGTTTATTTCAATATTTAACATCAGAAGAGTTTTGGTCTTTATTTAGAAATTTGATGATGTTTTGTGACTAGAAGTATGCAGTAGGAACTTAACTCATGTTTATATCAATTAGCCTAATGTAAAATTGGTTTAATTATTTTATTTTGCTTAAGTCAAAGTTTTCAAGAACCTGTTGATAACATGACATTGAGGACTTACTGACTGTGTGTTTATGTATGTGCGTCTGTGTGACGAGTACATTCCAGTACTCGTCAATAAATAACTTGACTGTAACCACTAGGCAAATGGGATGGAGCATTTGTTTCTTATTGTCCCTGCCATAATAAATTACCATGAATTTAGCAGCATGAAACACCCACTTATTATGCTACATCCCTGTAAGTTGGACTTCCAGGCACATCGTCACTTAGTTGGTACTTTGCTCTGTCATTCACAAGGCCAAAATCAAGGTTACTGCAGACTGTGTTTCTTTCTTGAGGATCTGTGCATGAATCGACTTCCAGGTTCATTTAGGGTGTTGCCATAATTCAGTCCCATCGTGGCTATAGGACTTGAGTCCCCTTTGCTTTCTGGATATTGGTTGAGGTCAGTCTCAGCTTCAAGAACCCATGTACTTTGTGCATTTCATGGTTCATGAAGCATTTCAGCTTCAGTGATAGCAATGCTTAGTCACCTCCTCATCATGCTTTGAATGTCTATTATCTGCTCGGCTACCTCATGTCTCTTCTGCCTTCCTTTTCTGTTGCATCTCTCTCACTGTTCTTTCTTTTCTGCTTTTCAGTGCTATGATTAAATTGAGTATACCTGGATAATCCAGAATAATCTCTCTAAATTGAAGGTCAGCTGATTAGTAAATATAATTACATCTTCAAAGACCCTTCATAGCAAAGCCTAGATTAGTATTTGATTGAATAATCATGGGATAGGAATCTTAGAAATGGCAAATGAATCTTAAGAATCTGCTATCAAAAATGGAAAATCTGTCAATTTTATTCTTTGCATTAATTTATTAATGAATAATATAATAAGCCATTCTGACTGTGAATACAAAGGAAATTGATAGGTTGATCCTGCAAATTGTCATAAGATTTATGCACATGAATTCAATAAATAGTGGTGACTACAAACAGACATTTTGAATTTGTAATTATAGCATATGGCATTAATTAACTAGTTGCATTTTTATAGAGATCAAGCTTCATTTATTTCCTTGAAGTAACTGAGCAATTTTCAGTGGAATTCCAATTTCCATTTTATATTTCATAAATATAATTTATCATATTCTGACTATATTCCCATAAGAAAAATGCCACTATTTGGGAGATTAATCTTATAAAATATGAAGCCATTTATTAACCTTGTTCCAGAGATCTTAAGATTTAGTTAGTACTATCAACTTGTTATGAAATCCACCCTCCATCTCATTTTCTTAAAATAAATCTGGGCCCTAAAGAATTAATTGACTTCTCCAAGCTCATACAGTGAGTCAGTGAAGAAAAGAAAGTGATGTTTCTGCTCCCTTCTCTTAATTGCATCTGTTAGACTATATTACCTTGTTTTAGAGAGTTAAGTTTTTATATCCTTTCATTAACTGAGCTCTCAAGTACTATATAAACCTTTGTAACAGAGGAAGAAATTTAAAAAAAAAATTTCCTTTTAACCAATAAGTTCACAAATTTGATGTAAATTAAACTAAAATAAAGTTTTCTACTTGCTTTTATTACTCTTTTGCTTAGAAGTAGAAGAGGTTGTGATGTCCAGAGGGCTTTAAAGGCCTCACAGAGCTTCACTGACATTAGGGTATTTACATAGCAAATAGCTATTAAAAGCATCAGTTTTATAGTACAAGCTAAAAGGAATAAAACCATGATTAATTTTTCATGAAAGGTTTATAGGTTTTGGAAACGAATAAAATGTTGTAGAGAACCTTTTTTGATAGTCATTTAAAAAACAATTCAAGATATTAATAAGGTAAAATTCTGGAGGATTTATATTTTACCTACAAAATATTTTCAAATAACCCAATAATCACCACCATTAAAAGGAATAGCAATTATTTGCTGTGTATCTAATTTGTGTATGATACTTTTTATAATCCTAATGATAAGAGATATTTATAAATTTGACCCTGTAATTACAACACTAAGAATAAATATAGAAATATGGAACACATACATAAAATTATTGTTTTGAAAATTGTCGAAGCAGCTTAGAATCAAAGGAGTGTCAAGTATGGCTATTCGGAGTGAGTGGTTGTAACTCACAATTTGTTTAGAGCAGTGCTTCTCAAAGTGTGGTCCCTGGACCACCAGTATCACCTGGCAACTTGAGAAAGGTAAATTACCCAGCCCTGTTCAAGACCTATTGAATCAGAACTTCTAGAAGGGGGACTAGCCACCTGCATTTTTACAAGCCACCTACGTGATTCTGAGAGTTAAAATTTGGGAGAATCACTGGTCTGATGGATAAGAGGAAAATAAAAGAATTTTTGAAAGCCTTGAATGCATGAGAAAGAAGTTGCACTTAACTCTTAATACCTAGAGAACTTGAGCTTACCTTTGAATTGAGAATTTTGAAAGATTACTTTGTATGATAAATTATTTGGGAGAGAGATTAGAAATAGATAAAGAACACGTGTATTTATTTTCTTTTTATACAAAATACAGACAATATTTTGAGAGTATTCTGAGAATGAAGTTTATTCCAAGTAGGTAATGTTTACTGAAAGGCAAAAACTGGACAACAGAGTGATGATAAGATAGCAAGCAAGATAAGCAGTAGATTCCACCTTAATATAAAGGAGCTTATTATTCACATAACCTTCTGTTCTTTTATGCAAAAATAATTAAGAGATGATGATGTATTTATATAGGATTGCTCCATTATGCAGAATAAAGGGAGCGAATCTACCTCCCTCAACTCTTAAAGCTTCATTATATAAAAATATGTCCCTCCCTGCTTTCCTTAGAGGAGTGACAACAATTTATATAATGATTTATGGAAAGTATCTCATTAAAATATAGTCTAAGTTATAATATCTCATAAAGTAAACATATCTAATATTTTTGTAGAAAATTATAAATGATTATGATTATTTTTGATTTTCTTTATTTTCTTCTGAATTTTTTTATATTGTTAAAATTTTAAAAATATTTAAAACCTGGCTTACATATAAGACGTAAGTGAAATGGCTAAATCACTATAGTAATTAGAAAAATTATGAAAATTCTTCATGTATTATCAAAGTACTCAGAATTATAAACCTCACAACAAAAAGATTAAGTATTTTGAGTTGTCAGTTGTGGAGCTCTTGTGTCAGTTCTGTATCAATTTGCTTTATCTCAAGTGTAGTGTATACAAGTTAACTAGCCTGGTATACCAATACCTGAACAGTTTAGTATGCAAACAAAATAATGCAGGTGTAGGCAACTTGTACACAAGTTTCAAATGGAAGTTTCTCTAGGAACATTTTTCAAAAATGAACTTTCTGAAGCATTTTTGGAAGGCTGAGAGAATATTCTCTGAAATTTTATTTTATTACTGAATTTTATTTTGGAACACAGGATATAAATGCAGATTATATAAATAGCAAAACATTTTTAGCATTTTACTTTCACAAGATTTTGGTGCAGGTATTTGTTTTTGTATTTACAATAAAGCTGGCACAAACAAGCTGGTAAGAAATGAGTTGAGGTGGATGTAATACGTAAATGATAACAACCGTGCCAAGTAAAGCAGAATGAAATTAAAGGACATTGCTCTAAAGATGTCTTCCAGTTTGTTCAAACAGAAAATGTGTTGCAATATGGAATATAAAAAGGCATTAATATCAGTTATCCAATGTTAAGCAGTAGTTTAGCCAAAGCATATATAAGTGGCTTATGCCATAGGGGCATAATAATAGCTAATATTTCTGGAACGATTCAACACGATAGATGCCAGTAATAGTTCTAAATGCTTAACATGTATTAGATGATTTGATTTTATAATAATCCTATGAGGCAGGCCCAGTTATTACTTCAATTATACAGATAAGAAATCAAAGACACAGAAAGATCAAGCAACTTATCTAAGGTCACACAAATAAAAGGTGGAGCTAGAAATGGAAGCTGGAAAATGTTTTACTTGTGCTTATAATCTTAACCACTATGCTATGCATGTATATATATATATTAGATGTATATTAGATTTTATGCAATATTTACAGCAAACATTGTCATGATCATTCATAGTCAAGGATAATTTATCAGAAGGTTTTATCAGCTATAGGAGTAAAAATTAAGAATTTTTCTCACCAATTTTCAAAATCAGAAATTATAACATTTTATTTCAGCGAAAGACAAGAAGATCACAAGTGATTCACCAAAAGGTATTAAACAATCCAATGACTATTTACTCTTTTGTATTGAAAAAGCTAGAAATAATGAAAGTCAAATTTCAAAGGAGATCTTTTTCTTTGAACTTAAAGACCATATAGAATTCTGATTTGCTTCATTTTTTTCATCAGATAGGTAAACACAAAATTTCCATTATGATTCCTTTAAAAGACTTGTCATGAATATAAATACTTTATTCTATGCTTTTAAACATTCATAATAATAACATTAGTGACTTTATGTATGAACACATGCATAAATGTATATGCTCTGAGTATATCTAAAACATTTATATATTTAACATTAAATAACATTTATTTCAAAATAGTATAAGGTACATATTCTGGTCTTCTTCTGTTCTTTATGGACTTCGTAATATCTCAAAATCATCAAAATACTAACTTAAAAATTCATATAACTCTTCAGAATCATAATACATTTTTTAAATAGAGACACAGATTCCTACTGCAATCAAAAAATTATTACTAATAAATGACTATTTAAAAAAAATACATGCCCTCTTAGAAAGTCATTTGCAATAGAAAATTTCTGAGGTAGTCTCAATTTAAGACAACATTCTTTTTGACAGGTGAATACTAGTCAAATATACTCAGGATAT